>WBMV01002425.1:955401-973226 GCA_013396655.1 Campylorhamphus procurvoides
AAAAAAAAGAAAAAAAGGAAAAAAAAAAACCTTCAAACGCACCGTGTGTTTCCAACTTGGAGTTAAAGTCGGTGCTAATCCGGGTCAGTTCCTGCCCCTAGCTGGGAAGGCAGGGAGGAGGATGTAACGTATAGGTGTGTGTGGGGGGGGAGATCGTGGTGGTGGGAGGAACAAAAACAACCCCTCAAACAAACAAACAAACAAAAATCTCGCGCACAATCACAATAAAGTGAAATTCCTTTCTACACACCCACAACTTCAGCTCTGTCTGCTGCCTGGGGGGTTTTAATCTTGCAAAGAGAAAGGGGGGCTCCCTGCGCAAAATTACGCCTTCTCCTCTCATTTGTTAGCTGATTCCATCAAAAAGTTCGCTATTTATAGGCTACACAGACGAACCTGGAGTAATACAAACCCTCCCGTGTTGTTCCCCTCGCAAAGTGGCCGGTCCTGAAGCATCTGATCGGGTTTGTGTGTGTGTGCGCGAGTGAGAGCGAGCCACGCAGAGAGCGCTGCCATCCAAAAGGGGAAAGAAGAGCTCAAGCTGAGAGACTTATTAATTGCTAAGAGCTGCTCTGCCACCAGCCATGTGAGTACCTAACAATGATCACCTTTTGCACAGATGGTCAGCGATGAGGCACAGACACTTTCTGTCCTTTTCTTCCTCCCTCCCCTTTCTTATTTTTTTTATTCCTTTCCTATATCCCTCCCTCCCACCCACCTTTCCTTTTTCTTTTTTTTTTCTCTTTACTTTTGAGTTCGCACGGTTTATTCCTCACGAAGAGGAGGAATGAAACGTGGGCGAGCGCGGGGGAGAAAATGTGCCGAAGAGGAAGGAAGGAAGGAGTGGTGAAGGGAGAAGAGGAGGAGGGTTTGTTAAGCGATCGCCTTGTCCCCTGAGTCCGAGCCGGCTGGGAATTAGTAACAGCGAGATAGCGGAGGTTTTATCCCTCCCTCTTCCTCCGCCTTTCTTTTCCTGGAGCGCTCAGACCCCCTGACAATTATTACCCTGATATCAGCGCAGACAACGAGCTGTATTCATCAAACCTCATTTGGGAGAATTGAAAGGGAATTACAAGTAAATAAATAAATAAAGAGAGCGAGCGCGGGGAGAAGGGGGTTTGATCTCTCCGTGTATAGCAATGACTGCCCGTCAGCTCCCAGCGCTCTGTGCAGGCAGGTAGAAAGCGCTCGGAGAGCAGCCCGGTCCCGGGGGCTGAGCGTGCGATTTTGGGGAGAGTAGGAGCACCCCGGCCCCTCTGCCCCGTCGCCCTTTTCCCAGTGAGGTGGCAGCGAGGTGCAAGGGGGGCGACAGGCAGCTTGTGTGTTGGTGTGTGTCCCTTACACTGCGCAAGGTCTCAGCGCTTTCCAGGCAGTTCCAGACCTCGGCGTGGCACAGTGCGTGAAATCAAGCCCCACGCAGCAGACTGGTCACGGCACGTGGGTTAAGGAAATTGCACAGTTGATTCGAGAGTGGGGAAAAAATGAAATCTGTGCTAGGGAACGTGGCTCTCGGAAAGGTAGGTGTCCTGGTTTGTGCAGGAATGCAGGGCTGGGAGACTCCGCGTGGAAAGGTGGGGGTGTGGACAGAGGAAGCGAAATTTGTTTCCAGCACGGAGAGGCGCTTTTCTAACCCAAGAGTCGAGCTCCAATCACACACTCTCAGGTTAGCGTAGCATTAAACTAACAGGGTCGGGGTTATCCAGGGCATTATACAGCGTGCCCGGGATGTAACCTCTGCTCATTTATACACAAAGAGGAGGGAGAGACGGAGTTACACCTGGAAAGCCAAAGAGCACGGTGAGTATCGGTATTCGCTCCTCTCCCTCCCATGCCTGTGAACAAAGTTCAAAGGCAGCCCCAGCGGGGCTGGGGCTGGGGCTGCCTCCGCCGGAGCGCCCCCCACTCCCTTGGGAGGCGGCAGCGCAGCCGCCTTTGGCGTCGGGACCCCCAGCGCAGTGCCTCCGGGGCGAGCCGTCTCTGAATAGCAAGGACAACTTGCGGTATCTTGGTTAGAACTTTGCTACTTTACGTAGAGGGGGGGGAAGAGGAAAAAAAAATGACTTGGACGCAGAACTATTTATAGGTGGCGGTAAAGGCTCCTTTTTAATAAGCTGCCGTGGAAAAGAAGCGTCAAAAAACCGGCAGCTTTATTGATCCGAGCTGCTGGACGGTCACAGCCATACCAGTCAGGCTGGACCTACAAAGTTGCGGCTTCTCTCGGGTTAGGCGGCGAGAAGGGGAATAGGATCCGGGATTTGCTGACCACTAGCTTGGACACGATTCAATTCCCAAGCACAGGTACAGGGCAAAAGAGTGTGAGATGGAAGACTTTTCCCTTTTCTTTCAGACACACACACAATGCAGGGCACCCGCAGGGCTGAAAATGGGCCAGGGCTACACGGTAGGTATCAGATCACACAAAGCAGAGTAAAGAAATCCAGTTAAAAATACATTAGTTGAAATCAGAGGACGAGCTTGATTATTTTTTTTTTTCTTTTAAACAAAGGTGCACGTTAGAACAAGCTTGGAAGCACTCTTTGTGCCTGACGGTATCCCCCACGCCCGCTGGAAATAAAGCAAGAGGCTTGCTCTTTCTTTGTATCTTTTAAGCCTTGTTTTAATTAGAAGTGCCAAAGTAGGACACCCCAGTGGAAGATGTTTTCAAGTATCCACCTACCTCTCTGCTGTAAGCAGAATTGCTCTCTGCTAAATTGCTTGAAACGCAAAATTCTGCCCCATCCCCAGCCTGGTTTGGCACCTACTCACCCTTTTCCCCCCGAAATTGCAATCGTTTATGAAATGTTACTCCATTGGGAGGAAAAGAGACACCCCAAACACCCAGCAGTAATGAGATGAGTGGACTCCAACAGCTTTGCTTTGGTCTGTAGAACAGGACAACAGAAAAGGCTTCGGACGGAGAGCGTCCCTCAAAACTCATGCTTTTTTTTTTTTTTTTGAAGTCCCAAATTGGGCGTATGCTTACCCTTCTCCTTTAATTTATTTGATTAAATCATAACCAAAACAGACTCATCAACTTCTCATATTTCCTCAGCTGTAACCATACGTGAAACCTTTTATAGGGAGACAAGTAATTGGCTTTAGCTAACTAAGGGCACAGGCTGCACTCAAGTTTTCCTCCCTTTCCCAGGGCAGCATTTCACGGTAACCCGTGTTCCAGCTCTGCCTCACGCTCCTCAATCGCCAACCTCAGATTTTTAAACTGTTTGAGCCATTCCCCACCATTTTCTGATTTCTCTAAATAGGGATGCTCACGGCAGGGACTTGCGGGACGAGGGGGCTTTCCCCCTGCGAGGTTTAGGAGTGGTAGGGCCGGCCGGCTCAGGTCAGCCCGCTTTGAACTCGGAACTGCTGCTGGACCGCGTCCCGCGGGGACCCGCATCCCACCTCGGTACCGCTCTCGGGGCTTTTTTCTGCTCCCGATTAAGGACTAGAGTAATTTCACCTTTAGGAAAGCCAGGGTCTTTGAGCTAACTTCTAGCTTAAATTAAAAAGAAATAAAGGTGGAAAAGGAAAAACCTCTTAAAGTTTCTCGGGTAAAGCTCGGCTTCCCTTTGGTTATTACTCAAAGGAAGAACCGCGTCAATTAACTCCAAATTGGAAATGCCTGCCGGAGAAGACTAATGATAATTCCCTGCCCTTTGCTAAGAGGCAGTTGCAGGATGGCACTTACTGCGTGTGGTCCCTAATGACAGGATTGCTGCCCTGCCCGGTGTTTGGCTCTCCCTGCCCCCCTGGCTTCGCTCTGAGGTCGGGCAGCGACGCCGGGCACGACTGTCCTGCCCAAACTTTTCCCCTCCCTACCCGCAGCCACACGGGGTTTACAGCTCCCACAGCCAACACAGTATGATCACAGTAGGAAAACAGAATTAATTACCCCTATTCCCCGATAAGAGGGCAGGGGCCTCATAGCAACAGGTAACGAGGGCACCTGCAGCTCTTCAAGGTTATTTAACTGATAACAGAGGAAGCAGGAGGCTCGCTAGAGGGTCGTATTCGGTAAGAGGGGATGTGAGGGAAGCGGACTATCAAAAAATGGCGCTTAGTAATACTTTAGCAAAAGTTTAACATTGGTGAGAGGAGAATGGGACCCTCGCAGCGAAATGGGACAGGTGCCTCGCCTCTGTGTCTTGCTGGCTTCTGGTGGTCCAGAGAAGCCTCGTAAGCCGCTCCGGCTCTGGGACCGCGACTGTGGGGCTGGACACGTGTTGCGCTCCCGGGCAGCAGGTCCCCCCCGACCCTCTGCGGGGGATGCTGCCGAGGATGCTCGGGGCGCCCGGTGCGGACCCTCGTTGGGGCATGGCTGAGCAGGCGAGAAGGCACTGCTGTGTGCGGGGGGAGCGGAGCAGCCTCCCGCCCGTTTATTCCACTGACGAGGGCACAGCAGGAGCGGGCGCTTCGAGGTCGGGCACCAAGCAGACCCCGAGAAAGCCCTCGCAGGGTTTGTGTGGGGGCTCATATCCCGGGTGGGGCGCCCACAGCCACCCCGGGACTGCCGCGGCTGAGGCTCCGTGGGGCGGGCAGGGCTGACCCTGGGGCGGCGGAGGGAGGGGAGGGTCTCCGGGCTGACCCGAAAGGGGGGAGCTCCCCCCTCTCTCCCTCTCTCACATCCCCTCCCCGGCTCTTTGTTCTTTGCCCCTTTGTTCTCCCTCTCGAAGTTTCCAGAGGGGTTGCCGATGCGGAGCAAAGTTACCGAAAACTGAGGAATTAGAATAGTAGATGCCAAAGCAGGGAAAGAGGATGGGGGTCTTTCCCCGGGGCTACGGGTCACTCCGCAAGTCGTGTCGCTTTGGCTTGCCCAAGGGGTCGGTGCGTGGTGCCAGAGACGGGCCACGTTTGCAATGATGCTGAGGCAGAAGGGGAAGACGGAGTTCCCCGGCCAAAGCACAGTCCTAGAGGACTAGGCCCCCTCTTTCGCCATTTAAAAGCGTTCTTACGGGACAAGCGTCCTTTCTGTCGTCTCTGAGAGGAAAGGGGAGAAAATTATAAGAATCGGTGAACATATCCTAGTGAGATGAAGTGGTAGGTCGCAGTGATGAAGAATTTCTGAATGTTAGATTTTAGGGCACATGTATTGGTTTGACATGTACAACCCGAGAATGGATTCAGCTCCAAAATTTTCTTTTACTGTTTTTTGTGCTTACTTGACAGGGCTATGGTAAAGTGTTGTCAGGAGTTAAACAAGTTGGTAATTAATTTCAAAGCAGATGGAATATCTTCATAGAGCAACATCACAGCTTAAGAGACAGCTTTAGGGTGATTAATGTGAGATCACAGTGTGGTTGGGTATTGACAATAATACCAAACTTCCTTTGAAAAGGAAAACATCTTCATTTGGTACGATATGGTGTAGCCTTATCCTCTCTTTACTAATCGTAATTGCATGTTAGAGAACAACAAGCATATTTTACCTTGCACTAAGAAATCCCAGATCACTTGACAAATATCAGATACTATATGATTCTTCCCTCTTCCCCTGATGCATGATAGTAGGAAAACACTTTATTTGGGTGAGTTAGGAGAGCTTATGTGAAAGGTGATTTTGATATAGTGAATTGGAGTGGGTCACAACGTGTTACAGATGGAGCCAGGTGAAAGTCCTGAACTCCGGCAGACTTTCCTAACAGTGCTCCTACACTCTCACCTGTGTAACTGAGGATGTAATGGATGGCTTTTGTTGAAAAGTTGCACAGATGTAATTCTGGTAATCATGAGAATGCCCATAAATATTTACTATTTTTACATATGTAGAGATACAATACAAATATTTTTAAAGAGTATTATATTTGCAGTACTTTTGTATTATTTAAAAAGGCTAAAATTGCATATTAAGATGAGCTAAGTTTGCAGAATTTGTATACATGTTTTTCTGACATTCAACAAAGTTGAGAAATGGCATAAGATTGGGGTTGACTAAATATTTCAGGCTGGGATTTTTTTAGTGTGAATACACTAATAAGGTTCAGTCGATCCTTCTGGCAGATGTTAAACCCAAGGATCCATTTTCAAATGAACTGGGGTTTGATTTGAGATGATATGGGGCCTGTTCTGGCTTTGTTTTTCCCTGGTGTCGAGGGGACACAATCCCAGTGAAACGTATGAGAACCTTGCTGTGAATTCCAGCTTTAGATATTTCAAGGTAGCAACTCAAATGCAGAAGCTGTCCCTGAAAAATTTAACGTTTAATATTTAGGGCCATGGTTCACAGGTGACTGTAATGGTTGGTCACTAGCAAATTAGAGAAAGATGTAGACATTATATCAGATGCTGTGGTGATAGTTTGATTTTCTAGCTGTGTCTCCAGACACAAGCTAGCTTACTGCTACTAGCTTATTGCATAAATCCAGAGGTCAGCAGAATTACTTGCTATTTTTTTATATCCCAATGCCCATAATGTAGTGTTGCAATACCCAGGTAAAAATGTTCAATGCCATTTAGAGCAAGGAATCTGCCCTAAGCAATACTGTAATCAGTAACAGCTAATGTTACTGAGAGCAACAGCTTCTGAAAATGCCTTACCGCCAGAAGTTAACCGAGGTACAGCTGCAATTGTGTTCAAAAATAAATAAAGGCAGACGTCTAAGAATGTAAGTTTAATTGGAAAAATGGATCTTAGAGAATGCTCTGTGTGATCAACAACGGCTGCTTCTGTCTCAGTAATGATGATGATTAGAGGGACAAGTGATGTTAGTGGGTACTTGTTTATTTAAATAGAGGGTTTCTGCGGCGTGAAAAAAAATGTTTTCTGATTCAAAAGCATTCTCTAAAGAAAGGGTGGTTGCATATTATCACAGGTTAATTAGTCCTCTCTTCGCTCATGCTTTTTGCTGATGTATGCAGATTTTCTTTCAATAGATGAGAAATCTATGTAGTTGGGTTTTTTGTTTGGTTTTTTTTTTTTTTTTTTTAAATACAAGCAACCAAACCCCAAAAGAAAACAGACAGCCCCGTACTACTTCCCTTGGAAATTCTGACACAAAATATAAGTTACTAAATATTGCACAGGATTTCAGAGGGCAAACTTAAAGAAGGTTTGGGATTTTGTCATCTTGGTTATTTGAACAGGGTACAATACTTCTGAATTATAACAGTTTGCTAAACTACCGAGTTGTTTAAATGAGACATCAGGCAAGACACTTTACCTCTGCATTTTTATCATCTTTCTTTGTCAATAAATACTTCCAGCAAATGAGGAGGAAAGTATACTGCTTTCAGTTTTCCTTCCCTTGCATTTGTATTGTATCTAGAGCAGATCCAAACAGCAGCAGTGGCATAAAATCATAATAAGGAGGACATTAAAAATGAACACTCCCTGCTTTATAATAGATACATCTAGGCATAGGTATGAATGAGTACTGATTCATTTACACAGTTCTTCAACAGAAAAGCCTTATGTTTACAAGAAACGTAAACAGCACATCGTACTGCATTTAGCAGATGTTGGCTCGCTAACTTTAAGAAAATGGAGAGCAGTTGTCCCTTTGACATCTCTGCAGAAAACTAGATCTTTCCAGAAAGCAAAGGAAAGCACATAAGTATAGAAGTTAATGTTAAGAATGGAGAGTTAAAAACTTTAATATTGTATTTCTTTTATTAGTTTATCTCAGTCTTAACAAAATTAAAATAATTTTTCTTGTAAATGCACATGTTTATTTCTTTCAGTATATGCTTAACAAAAGTAAAAGAGCCAGGCTTTCAAATGTTACAAGCACCTTACATGCTTCCTACATGTGTAAAATTACCAATAACCATAGTAAATAGGGGTACATGTTGGCTAAGATTCAGTTGCTGAATAAATAGCATTTAGATTTTTTTTTTCCTTATTGTTACGTAAAGTATAGAGAGAGCTGAACTTCATTTCATCATGCAGGTATAGGAGTATGCTTAGGATGTTGACTGAGTGTAGTAAAAACATTTGCAACAAAAACTGGTGATAATAACATGTTTCCATCTAAGTATTTAAACTGCTTCCAATTTTGTCATTCTTAATAAATAGAGTAGGAACAATAAACTTAGAAATTACTTCCCCGTATTTATATTATGTCACAACAGACTTCTTATTCAAAGCACAGAAATAAGTATTTCTCCATATTTTCTCAGTGACTCATGACCCTAAAGTACAGCACTGTCATAATACAGGCAATCTCCCTCCCTCAAAATACTTGCAAGAACTGTGTGTTATTCCCTGTGTGTAGATTTTTTGAATATTCATCAGTAATGTATAAGTTGCTCTGGCTCTAAGCACAAAGGGAGAATAGATGATAAATCCGTATCAGTTCATTCTAAGTAACTGATTGAGATAAAGACCCCGTTCTGTTTCCATTGCAGTTAGCACTGAAAGTCTCGTGACTTTGAATAGCTTCCTCTTGTGAGAATGCTGAATGCTCAGAAATCCCAGCCCCTATTTTGGTCTTGTTGTGCAGAAATACATAGAACTAACATCGTCTTTGTTGAAAGCTATGGTTCCTTAATTTCTTCAAAGACTTTACCTAATATTTTTATATTTCTCATGATGTAGTAGTAAGTTTGTCCATCTCCCTTTCCCCCTCTCTCCAAAACAGCTATCATCTCCATGAGTAGCATCTTTGGTATTTTGTGTTTAACTATTTCAAACCTTCATCCAATACAGCACAACAATGAATTTTTAATTTTTTTTTCCCACTCACATCAAATAGAAATCCTTACATTCATGCCAGTCTTGGGAATCTGCCAATGAGCTGTTGCTAAGTTTAACATCTATTAATGACGGCTGTTGAAATGGGTGAGGAACTTACACATTTTCTCCCAGTTAGGAAAATATTCAAGTCTAACTGAACTAGATAATTCCATACATATGCTTTCTGAACACATATCACTATTTAATATCTTCTTTTTACCTTAGTATTTCATATTTTTGTATTCACATGAAAAGAGTAAGATATCTAAAATATGCTTGAGATGTATAATTTAAGATATAGATGTTTTAAAAAGGAATTAAGAGTGCAGACATATGAACTTTAAATAAGAATTTTTTTTTCTGCTTCTAACTTGGATTTCCTCTGAATAATTTGCTTTCCTCTCTCCCTATTCATCTTGTCCAGGTGAAAAACATTGGAAGTAGTATGCATTTTAATAGGATAAAGTGTAGTGACTCCTCCATGTTCCCAAGATACTTGGAGTTCTTCATATCATCTTGTTGTATCTGTAGAAAGTGTTAAATATTTTTAGGCTGTATGCATACCTATCCTGCTACTGACTATCAGGTACGTCTGTGGTAGGCGATATATTCATAGGGGAAAAAAAATAAATGGTGCTTATACTTCTAACTTCGGTCATACCAACTTCTCTTATACACTGAGTAGAGAAATTTATACTTTGTTTTTCATTTTCAAATCTGTAATAACATGTATCCAATGCAATAAGTGTCATAGAGATAGATATCTATGACACATACAGATTTGTGTGCATCTCTCTATCTCTTTCACATTACAATCCAGGAAGAATTTAGTCAGGGGGGACAAACTTGCTTTATAGGAAGTGCCACATAGAGGAACTTTATGGGTCCAAAGTTATCTTGATAGAACACAAAGTTGCCTTGGTAGATTGCAACTTGGAAGAAATTACTGAAACTGTAGCATCCTATGTCCCCTAAGCATAATTGTATGTAAGGAGGGATCACCAGTTCAGACAAAACCATGTCTCCTACTGTGTATTTGGCTGTAATACGTAAAGGTTAGAAGTATGTTTTTTCCATTAACAGCTATTAAAATGATTGACTGTTGGTTGTGGCCACGCTTTTCCTTTTTCTTTAGTCTTAACTGAAAACCCATCTCCCCAGGGCTCGGAGCAGCGACTGAGACAAGCTGTTGTGTGCGAGCCTGATAAGCACATCATTGAGGTTTCTCAGGATGGCTTCATAAGGATTTGGATGGGGTACTTGCGAGCTAGTACCTCTACTTCTCAGAAAAAAATTAGTAGCAAAACATTATGGTGAAGTCTCTAGTGAAAATGCTCTACTGCAACAACCTGTATCATAGTATCCAGCAAAAATTTGCTCTAAGTAAAATTACCCTTGGTGAAATGAGTAGAAGAAATAATAGAACTAAACTCTGCTAGTGTATATAAAAAGCATTAGTATTGGTTAGGAAAAAAATGTTTGATATGATTCAGTATTATGAGTCTTCCTGATGTGACGCTCCTCTAACTAAAATGGGAAAGAGCTTCAGTAAGCAATGATGTTTTACCTACACCTTGTAGTGTGCTGGTGGACGGAGTAATATATTCAACACAAGGCTGAAAATTTTCAGCTAAGTAAGAGGTATGTTTAGCCATCTCATGGGAGAAGGTAAATGGGGACACAGAAGTGTTTGAAAGGGAAGCAGTTTCCCAGTGTTACCTTCTCAATGCCTTTCTCTGCAGAATCCCATTCAGAGGATGAGCTCCAGCTTGGCAGCCTGGCTTGTAAGACCTGCCTCACCTGGCTAGACACCAGGTCTCTCCTCCCCTGCCTGCTTTTTTCTGTGCAAGAAGGCAATGCCAGGTGGCTACAACTGTCCTCTTTTCTTCTCTCTTTTTGGTTGGAGCTGCCATCTGACAGAGGGGTAACATGGGGAAGGCTGATCCCTTTCATGACCTCTTTGGGGCTATGATTGCCTAGCCCAAAATTGAAAAGACAGTACTCTGCAGTGGGTCTCCTGCTTTTGGTGAAAATGGTTGACAGGCTGCCATGCAACTACAGAGCAGATTAAATGACTGGCACTGTTTTTGAAACATCTTTTATTTTCTATTTCATTGTCTACAAGTAGATAGGTACAGATTTTGTGACTATCATTTATATTACTTTCTGAGAAGATAAAAACAAGACTAAAATTATCCCTCCTTTACTAATGTGTAAAAAACTCACAAACCCAAACAAGCTCAATCCCAAAATCTATTGGATTACATATTTTTAATAAAGATTTTGATAAATTGATACATATAATCTTAGATACGAAAAGGTTTCTAAAACTGTATAAACTTGGTGTTTGTAAGCTACTAACAAACCATGGTTCAGTAATGCAAAGGAAATATCATCGCTAAAAAGGAAATAAACAACTTGCCTCCTTGGCAGAATTATCATTACCCTGTGTGGAGGAAAAGCCTCCATAGCTGGCTGCCTTTGCTGCAATAGTGTACTTTTTTTCCCCAGGATATCCCATTGTTTGCCATACTCCTTACGCAATCTTTTTTGTAGGGCTTTTTTATGTAGGAACTTTTTCTGATTAAATTTTTTATGCCGCACTTAACAAATTTACCTTATCCTGGACAAGGCTACTATGCTGCAAATACCTAATGAGAATGCATCTCTGGCCATGTAAAACTGGGGCACACACCACAATTTTTGTAGCAATTGCTCTCCATTGACACTTGGTTGGGTCTGACAGCAGCAGGTCTCTTGCCCTGCCCTTTGTGTCACAAGAGAAGGACCTACTCTTTTGGGAGTTATTTCTGCCAAAATTTGAGGACCTGTAATCCTGCTAACATCAGAAGGAGAGGAAAGCATGCAGCTCCTGGCAGCAGCAAGAACTAATAATTTCTGCACTGCACAGAAATTAGCTTCAAGAGTCTCAAATTGTCATTAAAATTCAATTGTTTCTCTTCACATTTAGACATCCGCCCATGGAAAAATACCCATTGTGTAACTTCTTCCCCATCTCCCTGGGGGTGGTACTGGGAGGATTGGAAGGTTGTAGCCCTAATGGTGACTGAAAAGACAAGAAAATGAACTTACCTTGCTGCCCTAAAGTTAAGCAGTAATCCACATAGCACCAATGCCAAAATATTTAATAACGTGATTGTGGGATTTCATTGCTGAAGATTTCACATTGGTTCTGCTTCTGTCTTGGCTATATAAATATCTATAACTTGTTACTTTATTGCTTTTTCTGTATAATATGACCCAAATATAATGGAAAAATGCAGTTTCTCAGTTTTTTAATTAGAAATTGAGGATTGGATTCTCAGCTAGTATAAACTGGTTATGACTCCACTGATTTCGTGAGAGCTATGTCAGCTTTCACTGGCTGCATATCTGGTTTCTACTCTGTGGCTCTGACCAGGTAATTACTGAATAAGTCTTCACCACAGCACAACGTTCATATACAGTAATAGAATTCAGGGTTCTGACAAGGGATTATACAGTTAAATATAAGGAAGAGACGTGGTCTGTGGAATAAGATCTTTTCACTTTTCTCATGATTTTCCATAATGAACAACTGGATTAAAACCGGCATTCTCTCCTTCCCATTGGCCTCTTGGCCATCTGCTAGAGGCCTGCTGGTATAAGAGGAAGGATGGGTTTCAGTATCACATTTCACTTAGGGGTCTAGAAATGAGCATCTTTAATACACACCAAATGAGCTAAATTACAGGGGAGTGTTTCCAGCAGGCATTCCAGGGTTGTGAACACAGCCTGGGAACCCATGGTCCAACAGGCTTTGTCACCCTGGCTGATCCTTAGAAAGGCCTCCCTACCATGCTTCTGTACATCATTTTCTACCTATATCTAGCACATCTATGCAAGAGCAGCTTTTTCTGTGTGCCTGGGGATGTACTGACGCATTCTGAGAAGTCAGAAGACTCACTGAACTTTTAAAGCTCGATAATTATCAATGTGCTTCAAGCAAGGTCTAGATGAAGTTGAGGCAGTTGAGGTCCTTCAATACAAAATTGTTTAAAATCCGATATTGACCTATTAATCTTTAAGCTTAACGTGCCAGGTGGAGTTCTGCAACCTCAGGGAAGACTTACTTCATACAGTGCTGGGGTTCCATAATGGAGTGTCATGGGTACTTTCTTCTCAACTGCAATAGTATCAGTATGTCTGTCTTTATATAAAATATAGCAGTTTGAGAGTTCAGGGATGAAGGGTTTTGTGTTTTCTCTTCTTTCAGTATATAAACTATTCTATGCATAGGCTTCTCCCGCTCTTCCTTATGAAGCTCTACTGTCAGCATTTTGGGTTATTCAGGCAAAAGAAAAGAAGCATGTGAGAACATGGAATTATGTGGGGTAATCCTGCATCTCTGTTTTCCAGGACTCTTTTAGCACTTATACATTAAGAATAAAATATATTAATGGGCTTTTGAGAATTCCTGAGATATGACCTTAATCACAGAAAGAGCCTGTCTGCCATTAAACATAATAAATACCCTCTTGACAGCCACTCCGTTTCTGCAACCTTTGGCATCAAGGTCTGTTTGGGTAAGGCAGGAGGCATATCGGAAGTCTTGTACTGAGTACCTGTATACCCAGGGATCAGGCCCATTACGTACTGTTTTATACACGTACTTTCCCCAGTGTGTTGTACATATCTTGCACATACAGCATGGTTGCTGAAGTGCAGGCTGTTGATCATTGGTTATTTTAATATTTGTATAGTGTGTCAAAGGGGAAAAGGCTTAAATTCTGTTTGCATTTTAAATAAATGTCTTGGCAGTTACACAATCCACAGTGTGTATGTTTTCACGGAATGCACTGTTTGTGACTGATGTTAAAAGAAGAGGTACAGATATCAAATATGGCCAAGCAGGTTCTGCAATTGGTTCAGACTGGGTCAGCCTTGCATTGCAGCCATCTGTCAAGGGCATCTGGAAAAGTGCCACTAAGCACTGTACTGTTTGTCTGGTACGTACAGGCAATATTATAACTTGCTGATGGCAGTTTGGCAACTTTTATCTGTATCAAGCAAGCCAAATTCTGATCTCTTTACCTAGAGTCAGTTCGAATTCCTCTGACACTAGGCTCAACTCTTGCAGGCAGCCAGATTGTAGAAACTAAGAGGTGAGCTTATTCTGAGATGACTTGGATCTCATATTAGTTGAGGGCTCCACCCTGAATCCTGATCTCTGATAAATTAACTTTTTAGTGTTTCATTACTGCTAGGGTACAAGCCAAATGTCTACGCAGATATTTATGTTCCAACAGCCAAATGCAAGCTCATTTTTTTTCTTCTGATTTATAAGTATGTTATGTTTTACAGACATGAGTAACTCATGTGGGATCTTTCCCACAGAGTAAAACCAATGTAAATTCACATGACTCAGGGATTTGTTTCAATGCTTATGTATAAACTCTCATTAGAAATGATTATGCTGGAAGATCAAAAGAAAAGTACACTCACTTGTATTAATGTTTAATGCATAATTCACATTGTTAGAACAAAAAACAAAACAGTCGGTGGTTGTTACGACAAATATCAAACATTGGCACTACTAACCAACTCCCACAGAGGATCCTTCATTTCATTGCATTGGTTGTGCGCTGAGGTTTCCTCTTGTGTGTGTTGTGCCATCACCTCAGAAATTTAAAGACACCTTCCTCATTGGATGAGTAATTCCCCTGTAATGACAGAAGTGGGGAAGAGCCAGGATACCCCACCACTGCAGGTGGCTCCAACATTCAGATACCTCTCAGTGGAAGCAGAGCATAAAATAATCTAATTTTTTGTGCAAGAGCGATTTCAGATCAAGCATGCTCCTATATGGTTCTAGAATTCTTGTTGACTTCAACCTGACTTTAGTTTGAGCCTTAATATCAAGACCCGTGGGCAGTTACCCAGCACCACAGAATTCAAGAACTTGTGTTTTTTTATCTTCATAGTTTTTAATTACTTTGTCCATGTCAATGTTTAAAGGGTCAGTAATTTGTATGATGTGGCTTCTATATTGATGCTTCTTTCAAAAAAAAAAAATTGCTGTTTTACCAGCTGAACTTACATAATTTCTTTCTCATATAGTTTTTTTTTGGTGTTTTTTCCCCTAAAAAAAAAAGGAAGAAAAAAAAAGATGCCAAAAAACCAACTTGACAATCTTAAGTTTAAAGTTTAGGAGTCTTAATTCATGTCAGAGAGTCACCTGGAGGTCTGTGGCACGGGATGACACTGAATGACATTTGACAAACTTTGCACTTGGCACAAGGTCACAAAAAAGGTTGTATGTTCTCATTATCATTTCAGTAACTTTCCTGTATGCCAGCAGTGATACAATACACCTGATTCAGAGCAGAGTAGCTGCCTGGGTTTCAGGTAGGTTCTTCCTGATTCAGATCTCTGTAAGCAAACTATAAATTAGCTCTCTATTCTTAAGGTGTCTCCTGAAGGCCCTGTTGTTCTGCAAATCCTTCTGTGCAAGGCTGCAAAGTTCCTCATTCAGGAATTAATATTGCTGAGTTAGAATGGGTGCTATTGCTATGCATGGAATGCAGTCGAATGGATCATGGGTGTTTAGGAGGACAGAGCAGAGCTTTGGAGTTTGTTTTCCTTTTGTTTATGACAACCCACTCAAAATATTTACAATTGAGAAGCTGGTATTTTCTCCAGCAAAGAACCTATTGTACACATTAAGGCAGTTGAACTGCCTTAATATTTAGAGTATATACTGGTTAAATTGTTTATTTTTAGTGGAGCACACATGGCATTGCTATCTTGAAACTGATCATAAATACGTATCTGTTGTGGGGTTTTTGTTGTTGAGGAAAAAACCCCTGTAATGAATTAAATATGCTTCACAAGGAAAGAAGTAGGTCAAATGTTTGGCTAAATTAACCTCTTGTTCTACAGAAAGACTAAATTCTGTTGTTTTCACCTGTGGGACTTTGGACTTGACTACACACCAAATTATTTCAAGACACTAGATACACTGCACTAATTACCTTCCACTAAACCCTTGTGTAGACAAATCTTACGCCAGCATAAGCATTCACTTTCTTGAATTACCTTAATCCACTTTGAAAGTGGTTTAAGTGAAACCAGGAAACAACGTGGTCATTCCAGAATGAATAAACTATCTGAACACAGTTTTGCTTTACATTCAACATCCGACCTTATTCCAGCATAATTTTCCTGGGCTTGAGAGGCTCTTAGGATATATCTACATAGCAAATGAACATGTGATTACAGACACACCAACCTTGCCTTTACTCTCACTGGCATGAGTAACAGCGGTAATGAAAGATGGTAGCAGGGACTTCAGTACAGCCTATTAACTGAAGCATATATATGCAGTTGGTTGTGAACAGCATCAGCTGAAGTCCACCTCATCACACTCCCGCTTCAGATACAACTCACGTCCCTTAGACTAATGGTGGGGCTGGGAATGCCTCTCTGCATCTCCGGTGTTTACGCACACCAAAAACTGCATATGTGATGGGACCGCGCAGCTGAGCTAAATGGAAAACAGGTGAATTTAACTTCAGAGGTTAATCACATTCAAGAAGAAGCATGGCTTGCACATTTTTAATATACACACCTTTGACAACCAAATAAAGTGTCAGCTGTGTGACTCTGGAAGCCAAATTAAATGTGCTGTACACAAGCACAACTCGGATGATTTCACCAGGGCTGAATTTGGCTCCATAGTTGAGAGCTTGCTTATTTGACTGATACTCATTTATTTTAATGAAATTAATCCATTTTAATGTTCCTTTAAGTGCATTCCAAAAATAGCAATTTGATTAACTAATTTGCTTTTAAAAGTGTAACAATCACAACGAAAAATCTCTCTGTTAGCAGAGGTATGGCGTAATTGTAAGGAGCATGTTGGGTAGCTATGCCATACCCTTCATCCTTTCAAACAAATTCCCCACATCAATCAGAAGAGCCTCACCTAAAAATGAATGGTGAAATACAGACAACAATCGAGCTGTACACACTGCTTTTCAAGTCTACCAAAAATATGTATCAGTAATGTACTCTGTACACTGCTGAGACAGTAAGGACAGGTAAGAATTTTGCCTAAAAGCAGTTCAAAACAGTTCCAAAACAGAAACATGAAACAAACTTGTCTTTCTAGCCAAGCCAGAAAGCATCTTGAGTAGCTTGGGTTAAAAAAACCAACAACAGTGCTTTCAATGCCAGGCTCCTTAAAATGGTGTTTGGACAGTACAATATTCCAAGAAGGACTTGTGTTTTGCCCAAATCTTTTTCCATCTGCAGTAGGGATCTCACCATTTAAAATATGCTGCGGCTGAGGTGTATACTAACTTCTCCCTGACTTTATCTTATAAAAACTGGAATAGCAAAACCTGATTAGTAACACTATTAAGTGAAGGCAATTTTCCCTTTTATCGTATTTAAATGAGGAAAATGAAAGTATTAATGCTAATATTGAGCCTGAACAGAGGCAGTTGCAAAAAATAATTTAGTTTCAGCCCTGCTACATGCACCCCTTCATGAACTCTGCTGCGCTAGTTACCTGGGCACTGGTGATGTTGCAACTTCATTATAGTAGGTGGTGTGAAAAGCAACACAGAAGAGGGAAACTTGTCTCAGGGTTCTGCTGGAACGCTCTGTGGTCACAGAGTAGATGGTGTGGTGCTGCAGCAGTTTAGGATGTTAGCAATGTGCGGGTAACAACTTTGGCTGAAGAGACTACCATGTGCAGTTCACACAAGGCCTAGTTCTGGAAATACTTCAGCACGCGAGGTTAAATCCCACATGTAAGAAAAGGCCCTCGGAATTTGGTGGGACCGTTCATGGAGTCTAGGGGGATTTGGCTCTGAGAAGCGCACGAAGCCCGGGCAGGGGCTGCGTGTGGCTGCCGGCCCCTGCCACGGCTGGGCACCAGCGCTGACACTCGGCTCGGTGCCCGCAGCGGCCCCGGGGCTGCCGCAGGGCCCGGCTCGCCGTGGTTTGACGCGAACCCCCCCTCTTTGGAGCAGCTGCCCGGCAGCCCCGGTGGTCGCGATGGCTCGGAGCCCCTGGGTGAGCCGTGCCGGGGCTGCCCTCGGCCGCTCCTCCCTTGCTTCAGCCGCTACCCCCGGGCTGCCCCGGGCCCGCCTCCCCGCCGGGG
>WBMV01002425.1:974909-1183081 GCA_013396655.1 Campylorhamphus procurvoides
CAGCGGGGCCGCTGGCTCCCGGGATCAGGAGGGGCGAAGGAAACTGTGCAAAGTCCACGTACGGTCCGCTCCTCCTGGCACTCGGCCCTCCCAGCGCCGGCCGTGGGGAGGAGAGGGAGGGCGTTTGGGGAAGCGGCTGTGTGTGGGGTCTCAATGTGACCCGGCTGCGAGGATTTTTTTTTTTTAAATTTTTCTTTAATTTTTTGTTTTTTCGTGGTCATTAATGCCATGAAGGAGCGAGTGGTCTGGAGGTATATTTTGAAGTGCTGCAGGAGATGCGCTCCAAGTACTGGGTCTAGTTAATATGTTGCTCGTGATCCCAAAGAAGAGAGGACTGCATTTAAGAGATGACTAAATAATGGGGGAGGCAAGTAAAAATGAGTAGAATATAAAGGAGAAGAAAATGAAGGTGAATGGTCGTGTGGGAAGGCAGGCACTGAGCAGCTTGGGGGTTCTCTCTTGTAATCCTCCCCCTCTCCTATATCGTGCCCCTGTATCCCCCCCCCACTCCCCCAACCCTATTTTTTCATACTATTAAGGACACTTTAAAAGCAAACACAGCAGAAAAAACAGATGACCCCCTGCCCCACTTCAACCCACATCCGTGACCAGGAGGGAAATCCGAGTGGCCCTTCTATACACCCACCAAAGTTTTAAGCGTTTATTAGCCACCCTGTTTAAAATACAAAGTGTAAAACTTGTCTGATACATTTCATTGTTACTTCCCTGTTTTATTTCAGAGGACAAAATGTTCCAGTGTAGCATACCTACCCTCACTTTCAGAATGGGAGTAGTTTACATTTTAACCTTCATTAGACTATACACAGTCCATGCATTGCATTTCCACTGAAAATAGCCAAAGACTTAGAATGACGAAGCGACTCCTGTGGTTATGATCTTCCTTGTCTTGAGAGCATCAAGGTAGCTGTGGTTCAGCGTTCTGGGAAGGGGGGCTCTGTGATGTGAGGTGTTTCATGTCTGTACAGGAATCTAGCATGTCTCCTTTTAGAGGACTTTACAGTTTAAAATGTGCCAGGGGCAGGAGAAGGTAAACACGACATTCAGCACGCTCATTGTCAAAACAGGGAAAACAAATCGATTGCATTAACTGTGTGTGCAGTATCACAATTATTCCACAGTATTTTGTCAGAAATTAAAAGGTTACCACTAGAGTACTATATCCCTATCTCTAGCCTGGCACCACTTATTACTGCAATGGTATTTCAATATTAAGTGATCTTAGAGATATTTCGCCTTTCATTTTGAATCCTGAATTTGAATCAGCATTAGGATGTCAGGGCTGTGAGATAAGGTATAACAAACTAAGTAGACAGCTGAAGGGCTCCTGGTGAAGGTGTTGCTGAGAAGGATATCTTGGGCCGTTCGCAGTAACCTTGTTTACAGGGACATTTCAATTGCAACCTGAATTTCAGCGAGAGGCTGCCTGGACTAATGCCTTGCGTGTCTGAAACCCATCACGAGTGTCTTTTGCACTCTAAACCTTCTATCTGCCTTCCTTGCATACTTGTAAAAACTTTTCTGGAATGTTAGGATGATTTTCTGATATGAAAATTAAGATGTTTTCCTAAGAGGAACATTGCTCTTTGAACTCATGTACATTAGCAACAAAGTATTCATGAGGTTTGATTTTTTTTTTGGTTCTCTGATGTGTCAGGATCAGTAGTTGCACCAGTCTTTTTAACTTCATGTATATGGCTTTGATTTATTATATTTAAGCCTTGGTGGTTTCGGACGTATTTTGCATCACGTGAAGTCAGCTCAAGTCAGAATGTGAAAAAGAATGGAACAGTTTTGTAGTGATCTGCTAGTTTTTTGTTTTCTTTTCCTAAAGCTGTTCCAGGAAAATCATGTGCATTTAGCGAGTGGGTGCTAAATGCCAGCAGCCACATTGATGAAGAAAAATGCTGTTGAAATACTTTGGAATAATAAATAGGATATGTAATGGTCAACCACAAGATAAACATTTTACACTGTGTTTTTATGGCTCTAAATTGGCTGCATTGTAAACCAAGATTACTACTCTATTAAGTCATCAGAGTTTTCAATTATTTAAGATTTTTAGTAAAGCCATCTAATACAGCCTTCATCGTGCCTATCAGAAAATTATGCATGAGGTTGTAATTCCTTGTTGTTGGTCTGTGAGGGCTTTGTTGTGGTTGGGGTTTAACTTCAACTTATCAGGACAAATATTACAGAACATGCACACAGGAAAAAAAAATTATATGGAAATAGCCCCAGTCCTACGACATGGGTATAGTTACAGCACTGAAATGTACCTAATACAATTTGAGATCCACTCACTAAGAAACCTTGACAGTATCTGCCTTGCAGGTACTGTGCATTTGGAAATACTATATCTCCATTTAAATGCAGATCTTCAGTTTTCTCCAGGGGGCAGTTGGCGAATCTTTCGATTGAACCACCAGTACTAGAAAAACTAACTGAAGATTTACCCATGAACAAGAGACCCTTTCAAGTCTGCTTTTTTGAAATAATGATTATAAAATTTCATAATATTGCAATTTTATATTGATTTTGAATGCCTTTTGAAAAGTCACAGGGAAGGAATAGTGCCTTTTACTCAAGGTAGGCCAATGCCTGCATGCTTGTTTAGCAACATTAACAGAGATAACTGCTACAAATAACTTCTTTGTTTTTACATAGGTATTGTGTTTGCATGTGAGTTCTGTCAAACGGACAGAGCAGTCTTGCTTTGATTTTGACCTAGATTCCTCCTGATTATTCCAATACAGCTAGTACCTGCTTATTTCCCACTGTGAAAATAGGAGAACAACTGTTGATGCTATCTAGCTGGGGCTGCATGGGCAATAGCCACGCACGTCCAGTCATCTCCCCTCCTCCTCCTTGGCTTCCTTAGTTATGGATAAAATAGCACTGGAGTCCAAAAAGGGTGCAAGCCAGTATTTCCTCTCCTGTGAATTTTCATTCTTTGAGGGTTTGATTCAAAGAAAACAGGAGAAAAAAAAAAGTGAACCGAGTGAATTTATTTCCATCTCCCAATTTGGCATGCAAATTTCACACCCTTTCAGGGCAAACAGGGCCTTTGAAACAAGTCACAGATCCACCTTATTCCATATTTGCTGGAAATTCAGTGCCAGTGGGTGCCAGTCCTCCTTAGAGGGGCTTGTCCCATCCAGTCCAGTTTTCTGTGTTTGCAAGCTGTTTAGTTTGCAGTGTAAGCTAAGGCATTGAACTAAATGCCCAGGACACAGGGAATAGGAGCTCCCTGTTCGGAGTGCTGGCAGCACAAACTCCCTGATGCAGGGGAGGCAGTAGATCCTGACCTTTCCTATGCCATGGTTCATGCATTGCAGGTATTCCCAAGCACTCCAGTCTTCCCACCATGGGCCAGGATGCTGCTTGGGGATGCTGCCCTTGTCCCTGTGCCAGAGCCATGACACTGTGGAAATACCATGCATATTATGCTCACCTGTTAATGGCATATAACCCGTTGGCATCAATACCCTGGAGAAAACATGCACTTTAGCCTCTGCGTGGAGTTCAGGCAGATCTGCAAAGCCCAATCTTACATGCCCCAGCGTTAATGGCAGAGCTCCCATTCAGCTTAATTGATATTCCTATAAACATCTGCAGGTTTCTGTTTCTAGTGGAGGCTACAGCTGGGTGGACTTCTTAAAGGAATGTTTTGCATATTGAGGTTGAAAGGGAAGTCAAGCCTGATACATTAACTTATCATCTGTGTCATTCTCTTGACATCAGTTGGATTACTACAAGCATATATGACAAGGAGATTAGGTGTAAGATCTTCACACACACATCCCTTTCTTAGCATGTTGATCAGTGGAGATGTTACTTCTCGGAAAATCTTGTTCTAAGTCAAGTCTAGGCAAGCACAAACCTGTGCATGCATATACAAGTTGAGCAGGGCCTATCTTTTGTAATACATTTTTTTTCCTTTAATATCTAGGCAAGATCTCTTATTATAACTCAACCATTAGGGGAAAGAAAATGGAACTTTTCTCAAACAGCTTTTCTGTTGGGGAATCTAGTGGCAGTTGCTTTGAAGCATGTGTAATTGATTATCATACATTTATTTTAAAAAGGAGACATAACAAGGAATCTAACATGATGTTTTGGAATATATCTTCTCCCCACAATGTTCTTGAGGGAAATGTAAGGTTGCAGGCATCATTTCATGCCCTGTATGTTTTTGAACATAAATCAAAGAAATTGTTGGAGATTTATAGATGTTCATAGCAACTGTAGCTATAATAAACACATGCAGTATATATTTTTCAAGCTATTTTGTATGGGTGAAAAGCTGAAACTGGCATTTTGTACAATTCAACTTAATCACTGAAAATTTATTTCCTAGTTAGGATGGTTTACCAGCATAGCATGAAGTTGTACACCTTCATTTAAGTTCATCTAGTTATGAAGCCTCAGTTAAAATTGGGAAAGAATTTAAACTAGGTCTGGATACCTTGAATGAATTATTCCCAATGTCAAATCTATTGTGATGCCTCCATGATGGTATTTACATCTATATTATCACCTATATTGGTTTCCAAGTATGCTGGATACTTAGAGACCAAACAAACGACAAGAATGATGTGAAAAACCCAAACAATTTTAGCCGTACAAATACACAAAATGAGAATATATTTAATGCAATGGGACAAAGGATACTGAATGATTGGGTAGTGCAGAGCTGCTAATGGGAACAGCAACTAGCGTAGGCATACGCAGTTGCCGATGATTGTATTAGTTTTCGTTTAAAGTCTTGATAGATGAAAAGGGAAAAGTGACTTTTATGGAGGAATTTCAACAAGGAGAGCCTAGCCACCTATTGTGTGAGGATGAGGAAGGTGTTCCATGTGTTGATTAGGATTAAAAAGTTAAAAAGCAAATCAGGTAGTTACAGTTATCATGTACATGGATAGGCTGAGGAAAGGACACATTCAGGACCTGTGTAAGAATCACACAGGTCTGGATGAACAGACCTAATAGACTTAGTCTATTAATTAACAGACTTAATATTTAAGCAAAGTCCTACGTGTATGAATAAAACAGGATATGTTTCTTGGAGTCTCTGTGTACTCCTATTGGGTTCTGAGATTGATAATTAAAACTGACACTGCTTATGAGAAATTTTGAGACTAGCTAAAAGGTTGAACTTTTAAAAGTGTCACTGTGCTTCTGCTGGACTTCTGTTTCATCATGGTTACCTTCAATTGTTCCACTTTGATGACAAGATCCAGAAATCTCTTTTTAAATGAGAAAGCTGGTCTCCTATTACTTGACTCCTGGAAACATGGTTTTAAACTATACAAAAAATGTTCATGCAAAAACTGAGAATTTGTTCTATTTTTGTTGTAGCATTAGCCATAAAAGACTTCTTCTTGATGATCTCTTTGAATTTTAAGATCCTCATGAATTAAACAAGCTTTCTAAATTGTTACAACTGAGGGACATCAGAATGACAGGGAATGGCCCATTGTGGGCACTGGTACTAGTTTAGACTTTAGAAGAGCAAGCAGAAGGGTTGGTTTCCTCCACTGGGGATGGGTGGAAGAGGGATGGAGACCCACAGCTACTGACATTGCATAAGCTTGGGGTCAGCCTCTCCATTTTTCTCCCAAGTCTTCCTCCTCATCCTCTATGAACAATTTTTGTTGTCTTACTTTAATAGCCAGGCTACTTTACCCTGCCCTCTGAAGATTGGAAAATAGGCTTTGAATTGTTACTGTTCTCCCTGCTGTATACAATGCTGTGAAAACAAAATTCAATGAGAAAATCAGAAAGGAGAGAAAAGACTGAGTACTGCAGGTTGACGTGTAGCTGGAAAGACTGGGAGGAGAAAGATTTTGCAATTCCCGTTTGTCCCATTTGGGGCCTGTGTATACTTCTACAAAAGAAGGTAGCTGAAGGAGCTGTGTTCCTGGGTCTGTATTGACCCAATTTTGACAGGTGGGGCACAATTACAGAGGAGAGGTAAGGAGAAGTGGCCTCTAACCCAGAGTGGACGTCCTCCAGCTTTGACAAGTACTATTGGGTCTGTGTGGGGTAGGACTGATGTGTATGGTCAGATTACTGCACTCTCATGCCATATTCAGAAGTCTCAGCCTTTGTGTGCTGATATTTGGGTATTTAGAGGCTCTTGAGGAGAAAACTTCATTCACGGAAAATCCTGCTTCCACAGGGATCTTTTTTTTTTTTTTTCTTGTCTTAAATTAGTGCCTCCAGTTCCATCTAGCAAAAAGAACATGTTTTACTCTGTGCTGAATTTCTAGCAGAAAAAAATCCTTTCCTGCCATAAAAAGGGACCTGGTGGGTAAGTGTTGTGAGTGAGTTATGTGAAGTCTGGGCAGCAGGCTGGGCACTGGAGCAGAGAGCAGGCAGTTCAAGGTCACAGCCCTTCTTAAGGCACATCTGGAAGCAGGATGCACAACCTCAAGTTTTAGTCATTTACTTTTCTGCAACATGCAATCCCTGTCTCACAGCTTGAGCAACTGAGGGACAGAAGCTGTGCTTTTGCGACATGCGTGAAATATGATGGTGCCAGCTTAGGCACAGAAAGGTGATGTGATGTGTCGGAGGTGATGCAGACAGACAGTGAGCCCAGGATTTTGAGTCCCTGTCTATTGAGGGAGAAGAACAAGATTAAACCTGCTGATGCCACCATACACTTTCATTTCTCTGGTGTGATGCAGTCCAAGGGTGGACAGGATCCTTCTCGCAAAGGAGAGAGATGAATTTGTGTGGAAGTGCATATTGAATCAATATGGTTACCCTGCTATAAATGGTGCCTACCTTTGATTTTTAAGGTTTTACTAATCAGACTGTTTGTCCTTGTTTGTAGTTTTTGTTTGTTTGTTTGTTTTTGTTTTTAATTGAAGGGAGGCAAAGACATGAACTATGAGTATTTCTGAAAACTGGGCCACAAACCCTGACACTTGTTTGTGCTTGTGAATGAATGTGCACGCACGTGTGCAATGTGTGTACACACACTCAGATGTTGTGTGTGCACAGGATCTCAATTATTTTGCTGTTTGAATCGTAGAGCATGCTGTCTTGATGCACTGTCAGTTTTGGTTTCTGCCCTTTGGAATAAAGTTCAAAATATTAAAGAAATAACACGCAATATACTAGTAGCTAGAATAGTCATAGTGCCTGAGGGGATAGGAGGGTGGTGAATAATCTGTTTTACAAATGCCCAGGAAAACAACCTTAACTCCTCCTAACCAAACTGCAGTGGTGCACTTCTAATAGGAATTATTCTGAATTTTGTTTCTGTGGCTTTCTGGTTGTCCTGGAGAGAAAAGTAGGTTGTGTTTGGAAAGCAGTGTGCAACTCTGTGGTCATGCTCTGACTCTCTGCCAGGGAAATGTGTGGACCCAGTTACTCTTTGGAGAATCACCCTAGGCTAAATGGTGAAACAACTAAATCTGAATAAATTATTGATAATTCTTTAACATCAAATGTGGGGATGTGTTTGGAGCATTGCTTCCCAGTTAAGAGTTGAAATAATGCTAGCATATGTATTCTTTTTTTAAATGTTGCTTTTCTAGTCTTATTAGTTCACTTGGGCAGCAATAAGAACCTCAGAAGCTGATGCAGATTCTGTCCATCCCTGATTTGCTTCTGGAGGGCCAAGGTGGGAGCTAAGGGGGTACTGACAGATATTTGGAATCACACTGAGACTTTGGTCAGAATACCACACTTTGCTGAATTTGGGATGTTGTGCTCCAGTTTTAGTCCAACAGGCACCAGGCTAGACCAGGCTCTAGATAAGATATTAAATGAAAGAACCAGCCCCCTCCCACTCCCAAAATCTTTTGACCTGTACTCTGTATCAGAAAAAAAAAAAGCACCGAGAAGTGCGTGACTGATGCAAGGCAGGCTTAGGATTAATTTAGGATAAACAGGATGCCTGTTGCACTTAATTTAGCAATTCTAAGGCAGAAAATGCTTTTGAGAGCAGCTAACAGCTTCTCATCTGCAAATGCCACAATCAAGGCAAAGCAAAAGATATTGTGGCGAATTCTGCAGTTCACAGTCCTGACACAGTCAAAACCTCCTATTACACTGAGGGAGAGTTCTGCTTTTATCACGACTGCCTAGGATGCAGGATTTCAGAGTGGCGTTAAATAAAAATAATACAGTAAATATACCATTTCAAAAGTCCTGCAGGACATGCAGCAAACGTCGGTGATTTGGACTGGGTGAAGTTGTCAAAGGTTGCTTTGCTCTCCAGAGCCTGGCAGTAGCTCCACTGAAATGTGATGCCATTGGTTTTCAGCAAAGGTTTCTTTCTGCAGGGCTGCAAACAGAGATCAGCTGCTACTGTGTATACACAACTAGAGAGCAAATCAAGCAGCACATTTAAGCAGCCTTTTTAACCCTGAGACTTTCCAAGATTCCTTCTTCACGCAGGAAGTTTCCTTTATATTGTCAGCTGTAGCACTTTGCTCATGTAATGAGATCAGAGCTAGGATCACTGCTGCACAGTAGAAAGACTTCCTTAAGACATTTGTCCTTGAAACTGCACCAAACTCTTGGAAGAACCCAGAACCTGTAAGTATGTATGATATAGGCAACAATAGCACTGTGCAAAGCTGCAATCAACCATTATACGATATGCGATTATCAGGGCAGGAGGGATTTTTTTTTTTTTTGATGTTATGTTACATACATTTTCAATTTGTTCTAAGGAAACAAATCAATTCGGGCTTCTGATACAGTGACTTTGCAGTAGATGAGCTAGTAGTAATATGTTTCATTTAACTATTTGTTGCTGTCAGGTAGCTTGTGGGACAAATATTGTAGCCATCAAGCTGTAGAGAACTTTTCTTAGGTTTTTAGGCATTTTTAAAGGATTTTGGGGGTCCATCTAGCAAATAAGTTTTTGCTTTGCTCTTTGATTTTGGCAACCCCACCCTACGCCAAACTATAAATAACAGGGCAAACAGAGTTAGTGTGTATTGTTCTTAGGTGGTAATAAAATATATTTGTTTGCAGGCTTAATTTAGTCGTTAACAATGTTGCACTGTTTGGGATGTTTTTTGTCTTAATTGGATTCTACTCAAAGCTGTCTATTTTGTGTTTTGCTATCTTGTCTGTGTCTGTTTAAGTTACTTTGCCGGGACTGCAGTCTGGTTAAACCTGTATTTAAGCACTGTTTATATTCCGAGCACATTTCTGGTAAAATAAGTGTTTGAGTTTTTTTTTTTTTTTNCTTCTAGTTCTATTTACAGAGAGCGCCAGGGAAGGTACAACATGGATGAATGTCAGACATAGACCTCATAACCTAAGTCTTCTGTGTACCAAGTCTGACCCAAACGTGTCCACTTCTGCGACTGCAACTAATACAAGCCCTGAGCTCCCTTCCAATAAATTTTTCATACATGACACTTCTGTTTATCAGATTAATTTCTCCCAGGTTAGCCTGATTGATAGCTGGATTGTGGCTTCTTGAGAGCTTTCTCCATGAAATCCCACCGAAGAGCTGCATTCCATTTAACCAGTGAATGTAAAAACTGGTAACCATGGATTCAGCCACCACTAACTGTCGAGAGCAATGACTTGTTGTAAACAATACAAATGAGCCAGGATAGCAGAAGCAACCAGACATGAAATGATTTTAATAGAAATTACGGTAAAGGTCATGTGATACTGTATTGGCTTGAATTCAGTGTTAAAGGGAAAGTATTTCGGTTCTTCAGGTTTGATTTAAATTGCACATCTCCAGTAGCTTCACGTTTGTGTCAGACCTGCAGAAGGGCAAACGAAACAGTTCTTTGGAAAAGCTTCTGCTTAACTGCACGTTGTGACTTAGGCCCTGATCCTGAAAGTGTAGGAATAGCTTTAATCAGTGGGATTATTCACATACTAAAAATTAAGTGTGCTTGTAGGATTGAGGCCTTTCTAGATAAATTAGTAACAAAAACCCTGTACTCCAAGGAAATACCTGGCACTAAAGATAAATAATGGAATTGCAAGTTTTACTGGTGTTGCGTGTTTTGGTTAGAGAATTTCATTTGCTTGTTTCAATAGCATAAAAACATGTTATATTTATCC
Source organism: Campylorhamphus procurvoides (assembly GCA_013396655.1). Classification (NCBI taxonomy): domain Eukaryota; kingdom Metazoa; phylum Chordata; class Aves; order Passeriformes; family Dendrocolaptidae; genus Campylorhamphus; species Campylorhamphus procurvoides. The sequence continues at coordinate 984,993 of WBMV01002425.1, forward strand.
CTTTGTTTTTAAATGTTATGACTTTTGTTTCTCATCCACCATTCCTCAAATCCTCTTCCTAATTTACAGCCTCTCTTTTGGAAAAGTGGTAAACCACAGTGTCAGCTATTATAATACAGCATGATGATAGGCACATGCAGATCGCATGAGCAGTCGTGTGTCCTGTCTCAGGAATTTCCATCCCTACAAAATCTTTGCTGACTCCCAGCTGTCACATGGCTGTCACTCACAAATTCTAACCATAACCAAATCCTCCTCCCTGGGCATGCGCTCACCAAACCTCTTTATGTCCCCTTAGACGCAAGCACCAATCTCCCTGCTTAAGCACTTTCTCTGTGTAAATGGGTCTCTCCCCAAAGCCTGCTGCATTCCACTAATGTTTTTCCCTTAATTTTTTTTTCCTGGGTGCTACTTCCCTGCTGTGCCTGTCCTTTGTAAGGGGGAACTTGGAATAGGAATAGTAGTCGTCAGTATGAAATGCAGACAAAGTTAACTTTGTGCATTACTTAATATAATAATTCAAATGGGTGTGATTCGAAATTCAAACTTTCATACCCCCCTAAGCCTCTTCAAAAAAATTAACCCTCACTGTTCTCTAGACAACACTGTCACTTTGCAGTATACTGACTTACTCTTTTGTGTATTTATCTGTTGTAATATTTATATAATTTGGAAAACTTAGATGATAAGAGTCTTAGAGAGGAATTTTGGTTATTTCTATATTTCATGCATGTCAGATACATCTATGTTGTTTTCTCAGTAATTATGATTTATATATTTTTCAACCAGAAGTATTTCAGGCAATTCTCATCAATCTGTTACCGTTGGCCAGGCTCAGTCAAGCACAGGCTGCTACCAAAACTTCATGCTAGACACAGGACAAATCCTACTTTCCCTGTTCTGAGCTGCCTTGCCAGACCAAGGAGGCAACTGCTTGTGTGAGTCGGGAAAGTAAGATTTATCTTATACGTAGATTAACAGCGGGCAAAAATAGACTGACTTCTACTGCAAAGGAATTCTTCTGAGAATTAAAAGGAAAGCATTTTAACAGGAGTATTTGGGAAAAAAACTGTGCCAAATTGCAAAATATTTTCTGTTGTTTGACTTTGTCAGTGTCAAGAGCATGTTGGGGTACTCCTGTAGATCAAGCCTGTAAGTATATTAACATTTTACCAAAACGGGGGAGGTGGCTGAATAGGAAAGATACCACCTTGACTTTGCGTCTTTATCCTGGAAAGAATCCAGAACCAAAAGTAAAATGCAGGTGAAAGCACAGTGAGACTCAAGACCAATATCCACATAAATTGAGGAAGCCACACTAGCCTCCTCACCATGAGCTGATAGTGAAGCATTGTTAGTTCCTACATCCCTTGAGAACCAGATGGGGGCTGTTTGAATCGTTGAGCCTGGCAGAAGAAACCAAGTTTCAGTCTGGAGGAATAATGCAGTGTTTAGGAAGAAAGGAGTGCACCATGACCCCATGGATTTCAGTGGCATGGGACAAAGGGCAATTTTCCTTTGCTTAAAGTATCCTTGGCATCTTTATGATCTGTGACATATGTGCTTATTCTATTCTCCTGTATTTTGCATCAAATACTGTTTTTGTAATGCAAAACTTGCAGGAGTTAGTGAGTGAGCTGCCAAATCTCTTTGCCCATCTGCAGATAGGAAGAACTCGAAGGCAGATCCCTTTGTTTTTCTCCTGGTTTATAAAGTTCAGGTGCAGGGGAATTTTCATGTGAAACAGAGCTCCATGAAGATATATTTGGATCTGCAAAATGGAGACCTCAGTGTTTTAACAATAGAGGAATCTCATTGTTTGCAGTCAGTTCAATGTTGCAGTGCATACCTGGGATCTGGCAGAAATATTTACCATTCATTAGTGATAATTAATGATATTTCCCTTCTAATAACAGTAGCATAGAATAGTAACAATAGCTTGTATTTTGTTCTTGTAATTCTGATCTGCTTTTATGCGAAGACCACTTTTGTCAATTAGGTAATTTGTATATGAAAATATCATATTCGCAGTCCTGTCAACTAAATTCAAGTAGGGTAAGTACAGGCACCTTTAAAAAATTAAAAATGCATTTGTGATATGGAGATACGAGGTGTAGGGAATATAGGGTAAACCATTATCCACGTGTACTCACGCTTTACCTCATGGTTGAGACAGTCAACAGCACTGCAGGTAAATGAGAAATAAATTGGTAGTTTTTGCCAGGCAGACTCCTGGCTATGAGGAACTGGACTGAAAGTACTTAATTCCATGGAGAATGGCAAACTAGTTGGTCATTGAATAGCAGAATATTGTTCTTTGAATTATTAACTCTTTGTAAGCATTACAGTGTTTTATAAATTTTTGCTCCTTTGTGGTTTCACCTCTTAGCTGGTGTTGGTAAGTGAGGTGTTTTTTTGAGGACTCCTATAGTCATTTTGTCTTTTGAACATTTCCAAATCTACTTCTTCCTATGGGCTATTGAAGACCCATGATTTATGGGTTATAATGTTCTCCAGGTCAGCAAAACTGTCATTGGGTCTAAAGACAGGACTGTGACCTGTATCAGTTGCATTAACTTTCTGTGACTAGAACCTGTCTTTGATTATTCTGCATTATTCCTTTGTACAAAATAAGGTCGTTCTCTGTGTAGTTTAGTTTTAACAGAACCAGACTGTCACTGACCATCAGCTTTTGCGTGCATAGATTCTCTTCTGCCTGGCAAGGTTTTAGGCCCAGATCCACAAAAGGATTAAATGCCTTAAGTGGGACTTAAGTGGGATTTAGGCATTGAAAGCCCAAACTGAGATCCTCAATCTCCCCACTGAACTGCCACCTAACCTTAGAAGTTGCCTAACCTGTGTGAGTGCCTACGTTTTCAATATCTAGCTTTCCCAGGTGGCCAAAGATCTGCTTTGGATGTTCTCAAGCACTTCCATCCTGACAAGGTTGAGCCTCTCTGCTCCCATCTTTACCCTCACATCCCAACAGACTTCAGAAAGTGCAAACTCTTCTTGCAAAATGGTGGATTTCTGTGTGTGATATATCTCACTTTCTCCAGCTGTGCCCTTGAAGGAAAGGACCCTTCAGCAGGTTTCTTTCAGGAGCAGCCTGAGAATCTTGAAAAAGCTATCAAAACTAAAACATTTGAGTAGTGCTGCTTAAAAATGAAGATCCTAGAGAAGAGGAAGGGGGACTACAGGTGAGCGTGGCCTTCACTGTCTCCTGCTGTCAGTACTGGACTGTTCTTGCTCAGTGAGGCTGCTCCTGAGTCAGCTGGCACTGCATGAGACACAGGAGTAACTAGCACAGGCAGAGCACCTGAAAGCTGGGTACTGGGATACAAAATTATTCTTGCTCCTAGCGATTTTCTTGGAGAATCCAGGCCCTGGTGTTTTGTAACAGCAATATTTGGAGGAAGAACTCTTTTTTTGCAGGAAGTCACGGTTTTACCTGATTGTGATACATAGTGGGTGTTTTGATCTTTGAAACCCAGAATTACTGGGGTGTTCCACGTGCGCACCCAGAAATAATAACCACTTTTTTCAGGGCTTCAGTATCAAGCCTTTCTGGAGCTGTGGCAGGATTGATAGCTGTCTGGCTCTGCGGAGGCCAAAGCAAATGTCTTGTTAGTGGCTGAGTAAGTGGTCCTGTGCCATCACTTATTTCTCAGCTGTACTCATGACATTTCATGTGTTCTCTGCTATGTCTGTTGTTTGTTTAAATCCTGCTCAGTTCCTTGATTTATCAGTTTTCTGTAGACTTTTGTTCAAGTAGTCCCAAATGCTATCCTATTTCAAATAGATGAATCCTTATCAGCAAATCCTCTTTCATCAATAACTTTAACTCTTTCACATAACTCTGCATATGTCCACTTTGACCTTTTTTAAAAAAAAAAAATTGGATTTTTTTTAATGGGCACAGTATTTAGGAAATCTCATAGAATTTCTTCTGAATCATTCAGTCTTTTTGTGCAAAAGTACTTTTTACCCACATGAATAGGTAAGAATATTTTTCTTTTTCTCTTCTTTATTTTTATTTTTCTCCCGAGAGAACTTCTTCTCAGGGAATTCCTAGTTTTTGAGTTTGTCAAAGATAGCTAGAATGCATGCAATCTTAATGTTATTTCTTGCTGCTTTTGATTTATGTACACATGTGCAATGCTGAAAACAGCAATACAAAATGTAGAACGTATTTGTATAGAGGTATAGCCTAGAAACTATGCAAGCATAAAAAAGATGTATTTGTAAATTTAGAAACTGCAATCATGACAAGCTTCTATATAGTGAATAAACATGTAATAGCAATGTGTATTCCTTTCAAAGCCTAGAAGCGTTTATATTGAGGTAGCTAAAATTTGTAGGACTGTCTATGATAACGATATCTTAATAGCTAAGAATATTATTCATATATTTTTAAAACTGATATGGGGAGATCTGTTATTTTAGTGGAGAGTATATGTTGTAGATTAACCTGTAACTTTCAATCCACTAACCTCATGTTTTCAGAATAGCATGCTTGAATTATTACACATTTATTTTGGCATTTTAATACATACAAACGTGAGCATCAATTCTTCAGACATCATGAACGTATGACTATTGTATGGAACCAATTTTAGTTATAGGAAGTTCAGCAAGTATTGTGGCTTGGTGGTTGCCAGATCACTTGCGTGCTTGCTAAATCCTGTGCACCGTGCTTCCGTTTGCTGGGTTACTCATTGAGCTTTTAATAGTCAACTTAATTTTAGTTAAGGTTCAGTTTAGTAACTCTTGCAATTAGTGGAAAATATTGCCAGCATTCATCTGGTAAACCATATTACATAGGAAAGGCACACACACCATATGTGCAGAGGTAAAAGATAACAGATCGATTCTCATGGATCCCATCATGACTGGCTTTTAAGGGTAAATTACAGAACCTTTTAATTACTGGGGGTAACCTTGCAGAAAATTGAATCTTGAGTTTGCACACAGGAGGAAGTTTGGTCTCCCTTGCTCACCATCGGTTCCCAATACCCACAGTGGCTTTGTGTGCTGGGGTACCTGGCTGCCTGTCAGGCTGTGGGCTTCAGAGCAGTGCCAGTGATGTGCAGCTTCTCAGATGGGTTTGGAGCCCTCATAAAAGTGAGAGGTCTTATTTTTGGGGCAAGCTTCTGAGCCCTAGCTTTTTTGCTTTGTGTCTCTGAAAACATCTGAGGTACAAGAGGTAAGTCTGCTGCTTGACTCTTTTAAGGCAGTTTTATGGGTTGTTTTATGAGTATGGGTAAAGGACTACAGGCGAGATTTTTTTTTGCCCTCATATAAAACAGAGATATGACTTCAGCCAGCCTGTTAGTATCCTGAGAAATGAAATACTGGGAACAATAATGGTAAGTAAGGATTAGCTTGGAAATAAAGGCAAAGAGACAACAATCAAATGCAGCAAAAGAGTGCTTTTTTCATTTTAGCCAAATTAATAGGTTAAAATGGATGTGTCTGGCTGATGTTATTGGGAAATGAAAGCCCATACGTTCCCACAGGGTGGGCCCTACAAGGACAGTTAGAGCAGTGTCTTTCCCTGTCAATAGTGCTCATGTCTGATCTGGGATTTCTCCAATTTATAAATACCCAAAACACAGGTCTCTGACAAAGTAAGTAGAAATTGTATAACAGAGGAGGCACACGGTACTGTCTTTATCATAATTGTGTCTCTTGCTCAGAAGTAAATGCCAGTTACCTCTGAGTGGAGTAAATGTCAGGAGTACATGCGCCAATCCAGTCCATTGGGCTATAAGACACTTCTTGAAACTGTCTGGGCCTACACCAGTTAGGAATACACCAATTTAAGTAAAGGTAATAATATTTTTTTGCCATAGAAACCTAATATAGAAAAGGGGAGACTGTCAATAGACCGCTATCTAGCTGGCTTAAGAACAGGCAGTGGAGATGTCTGATTTGTAGAAGGATGTAGATAAGTGAGGATCTTTGCATATGAAATCACTACCCAGCTGTATGGAAAAGCATACAGAATAATGTCTTGGCTTTGTTGAGATCAATGGGAATCAGTCTGGGTATCATTGCAGATTCTGTATGCTTGGGTGGTGCCCTTGCCAGGGACAGAAACCCCAGTACAGACTTCATCAGAATCCTCACCATCTTGTTAGATGTGATCTTTACAGGAAAGGTATAACTGCTAGTAATATTATGGAATAAAAACTTACTGCCAGAGACAGGGGTTTTAAAGCTCTCTATTTTGTATTTTGTCCCTATTATTCTGAGTGATACAAGTATAGAAATTGAAACATCTGTGTGGCTTTTTGCAAAGGAGGGCCAGAACGTTGTTTGTTTCCCCAGTTTTTCCAGTTACAGGAAACTGAGGATCAGGATTTTGGATGCTGTTGTAAGAGGCCTTGAAAAAAGAAAAATAGCAAAAAAAATAGCTACCTTAAGAAAAAAAAGAAAAATAGCTACCTTAGAGGAATATTTGTTTGTATGAAAAGTTTTGTGAACTCCTTGATAGAAATGAGCCATAAGAAATTCTAGGTGGTTATTCCTCTGTGACAGAAGCATGTATTTAGGCTTCTGTTAGTCTTCTTTATTTATAACAAAATCGTTGAGTATCATTTCCAAGATGATCCGCTCTCAGAAATGAAGTGATAATGAGGACAGAGGATAGGTCATGAGTCTGCAAATACATGTGAGGAGATGGTGAGCTTAACCTACCAGGTGAAAAGAGAGTCAGTATAGCAACTGCATGAACACTTCAAAGCATGCACCTAGTTTGCTGTACTAACTTAATTATCCATGCTATAGATATGTTTGACAAACATATCCATAGCCCAGATCCTCTTACTTCTCAGTGGGAAATAACAGAAGGCTTCTGTTTGGTTGCCAGTTGACTGAATCCTTCCTTATACTTCCTTGCATTACTCTTTTCAAGGACTTTCCCTACCTCTTTGCTCATCTGATAAACAGAAACTTACCTCTTTCTGATTAATGGTGACAAATATTGTAAGATGGAGAATGAGGCAGACTGATGGGGTGGGGGTAAAATGACTTTTAAGAAAGTCTGATGAGGATTTTGTCCTATTTTAATCAAATACTGCCTGAACCAACCAAAAATAAACTTTTATCACTCGTGCTGGATCCACTGTATTCTGGTGTCAGCACTGTTGCTCAGCAAGCATCTTGTGTCCTCTGTGTGATAATACAGGGTGTTTTTGAGCATCCCAGTGTTGCTGACTTTCTTCACAAAGAGTGTAATGTGAAATGTAAAGAGACAGGAGTACCCAAGCTCTTACCATCACACTGAAGTGCAACCTGGTGCCCTGTTGTTTGACACTAAAACATGGCCTGCTGTTGGCAAGCTGAGGGCTTTAATAGGCAAAGGCCATGGGGAACTTTACAGCTTTTTAGTCTGTCTGCTTCTGTAAAGTCTGCTACGCAGGGAGATACAGTTTTTAAATGTGGTCATTTTTAATTCCTCTCTCTGGAGTCTGGCTGACAGATTGGGAGTGCGGAGGATGGGAGTGGGCTGAAAAGACAAGCTGAAACCACAGGATGTATACATACATTCAAATGGAGCAAAACAAAAATAAACGAACTTAGGTGAACACAGATGGGATCTGTTTCAGGGCCACTCTTAACACCTGTTTTAGATGGCCTGTGGTGAAAATCATTAGCTTAAAAAGATGCTATTTATGTCTTCCCTGAACCAAGTTTACACAAACTCGCTCTAGTAGTTCTAACTGGAGAGAACGGAGATAAAATTTTAGTAGATTTTTTTCCTTTTTTGTTTTGAACAATACTATTTTCATTGAAAACCTTAGGGGAAAAAAAGTGCGCTATAGCCCTTGTTCAGCAGACCATACGCATTGATGTATGCTAAATATCATTTGTTCAACAAGGACTTAAAAATCATCAGTGTGGTTTCATAGGTGTAAATCTGGAATTTGTCCACGGTCTTTTGAGGTGTTACTGTGGATTCCCACTTTGGTAGCAGAGATCAAAACCTGTTGACAGTAACTTTCTGATTTGAGAACTAAGTTGAACTTGAGTATGTTTTATGGACTCATTTTGCTCTCCATGCTGATTTTAACAGGTTGTGCTGAAAGTAACACTTTGAGCTTTCCAAATTTTTTTGTTCCATGTTGGCATTCGAATTTTGTTATGAAACTCTCTTTTTAGGATAATGTCTTCAACATTGTCTCTTTTGGAGGAAAGCATAGACTTCACCCTATTTCTACCAAACTCTTCATGATTTTATCTTTGTTTTCTCTAACATAATAATTTTTGTTCGGTTTTGATGATTGTTAAATCTACTTTTTCCTTTAAATGTACAAAAGAATAAAGGTTTTGAGAAGAGGCATTTGTAGTTTGATTATTGTCTACTTTCCTACTGTAACTGAAAGGAGGATTGGATCTTGCATGAAGTATTACTTACACATATTGTAGTATTTAGAGTAGTGTTGATGCATGGTAAACTATTATTTTTAAATGCAGAATGTTTGAAACAATGTGTTAAAAGCAGTCAGTGTATAGAAAATTAAGGGAAAACTGTTCCTTTATTGGATGAGTGCATTTTTCCATGTCAGCTGTAACAGAACTGTGCTCGTACTTAGAGGCACTGATGTAGTGTAATGGAAAGAGCAAATGACTGTTAGTGGGTTTCATTCTGACTCTTCCTAAGTCTGCACACCTTTTTAAAAGTATGTTGAGATTTCTGCATGATAAAAAGACAGGTTGTTTCCTTTGGCCTCTCTTTTTCTGGCTTAATCACGTTTTATTGGGTGGGAAAGCATACAGTAGCTACTTGTGCAATGAGGAGGTACATAAAGAGCAAATATATTGAACTGCAAACAACAGCTAGTTTTTTTGGATGCCTCTGGAAGAGCGGTGACCCTGTTGGTGTGTTACTGCGGGGAAATGACAGGTTCATGCTGTCTCATGATTGTCCATGTAACTGGTACTTCTTCAGTGCCCAGCAATGTGCTCCCTATCCCATCTTGCTAAAAGGCCACTCCATGCTCTTTAAACATTGGCAGGAGATGAAAGAGTAGCTTCATCAATGACAGATCTGTATTTATGGCTTTAATAGTATATGTGCTGTTCAAAAACATAGCCTCTAGGACAGGACTTCCAAAGTTCCACCATCACAGAAGGATCTTTCCTGCTGTGGAATGATATGGCTGCAGCAGGCACCTCTTCTCTGCTGACTATGCACAGAAGACCTGTACTGCAGTTCAAACAGCATGGCCTGCCCAAATACTTAGTTTGCCCTTCCCTCTGGGATGAGGGCAGCAGGCTGGATTTTTCCATATCAATATGTAATAGCTCACTTAATACAAGAAAATGTGCAGTGTAGCTGGGGAACCTTGCACTAAATAGTTATCTGTAACTGCAAGTAAAGATTTCTAAAAGCAGATCACTAATCTGGAAAAATTGTATGTATTGTGTTAAAGGAAGTCTCTGAGCCGAAAATAGATGGATGTTGGGAAGAGTAGTCTGGGGAATTGTCACTATATGCCTGCTCCGTGACCTTCACTAAGCATCTGCTGTTTGCCACTGGCCCCAACAAGCCTGTAAGTGTAAGTGGCCCTTTGGTTTCACCTGCTGTGGCTGTTCCCCCAGACACAGCAGAGCACAGAGGACCGTGAATATGTGTGCACGTGTGTGCACAGGGTGAGCTGAGTGGATAGTCACTGTGGAATATATAGCAGTGGGGACATCAACTGCATCTCATCATAATCCCTTTTCTGATAGTGTATCTTTTTTTATTTCTGGTCATGTATGAAAATGCTATTGACTAGTTTGCATTAAAAAGTCCAGCAAATTCAACAAGCTTATTTAGCAATTTGGGTGTCTTCTGTAGTGAGAACTTGGACTTGTGCAGTTCTAGCCCCGTATTTGCGATTCAGTGTGTATGGTCATCAGAATGCCATAGTTGTATTTTTCTATTTCTATTTTTTTTGTGTGTGTGTTTGTTTGTTTTTTGTTTGTTTTGTTTAGTTCTTGGTTAGTCCACAGCTGTAAAAACAAGGCTAGACTGTGACAAAAAGTGATGACCTAAAACTGATGTTAAATAGATAGTCTCTTATCACATCAGAAATGGAGAATGGACCCTTGCAGCAGTTTTAATGTCTCACAGAGAGGGGATGACACTTGCCTTCAGTGTGGAATGTGAGTGCTGCCTTTGTAGGTGGCTGAATATGATGTTATCCTGTGGCACAGTGATTTCACCTGCTCATTTTTAAGAGACTGCCTCACCTCTGAAGCCTGGGAGCTTCTCTGAAATATTATTTAGTTAATTTGAAAACATTATTGTCTTAAAAATATCCTTGTCTAGGGTTTCTATAAAGTCTATAGAGGCTTGATGCATGGTGGATTTTTTTTTATTAAGCACCTGCTTTCTTTGCCTAGCTCAGTTATGCAGTAAGGTTGTTTTTACGGCACTAAGAAGTGAGCAATATATTCCATATGCCACCAAGCTTTGTAAAGAATCTTGCTGATGACAATTTCACAGCTGCTGAGAAATAGGCCAAGCCTTCCCTATAAAGTGACAGTAAGGAAAAGTATATCTATTCCATTGGGATGGGCCATGCATCCTCCCAAACTTTTTCCCTCTCGAAGGAAAATGCTAGCCCTTCTGAACTATGGAACAACAGATGGTAGCAGAAACCAATTTCTACTGCAAAGCCATTTGGTCAGGAAGTATCAAAAAATGTTTTGGAATTGTGAAAATGAATTCTTGGCTGCAGGGCTACCAGCAGCCTACTAGAAATGAGACATGAAGCAACTGCTGAACAAACCTAAGAGCCTGCTTGGCCCCAAAAGAAATGGCTTTGGTCATACATTTTGGAAATAAAAAACTTTGGATACGTGGGGTTTGGACTTCAGAAGTGTTCTGTGTGTTTATGGGTATTATAAAAAATAGGTTCTTAATTTCTGGTCACTGTTTGCTTGACCAACTACCAGGAAAGTAGCCTTCAAAATATGCAGAATGACCTCCAGCTGAGACAAGCTTAATATAGCTCCCTCTGGCCTAGTCAGGTGGAACCTTCGCTTTTGGCTCAGCTGATTTGCTGCCCACAGACCATGAAAGTCCCAGGGCTCTGGTAATGTACGGGGACACAGCATTAACACAGAAACAGCACAGGCCACTCTACTGATGGGCTACGTTTAGTAAGTTGTGTGTGTCTGGAAGTTGCGGGATGGAACAAGTTCCTTTAGTTATTCCAATACCTGACCAAATGTGCCTTTCCAGAGAGCACTTTGAGAAATAGAATTTGTTCCTTTTTAGAAGTGCCATAGTTGTCAGTCTCTGCCATTAACTCTCTGAAATAAGCAACAACGTGTTTTTTCCTCCAGCATTTCTGTCGTGAGTCTTAGCTGCTCATATAGTGCCGTACATTGAAAATGGCTTGAGAGGACTCCCCATAGTTGTGGAACATAAATGATACTAACTGAGCCATTTTGTTTTATCTATTCTGTATAAATGTATACCAAATTATACGGTAATATCATGTCACCAGAAACACAGAGCAGATGGAAGTATCTTTTCACATATTGACTCATGTTACTCTGATGAAGGGAATTTGTTTCTCTCCTTCTGTCAAGCCTGCTAGCCTCTGGCAAGGGATGCAACCCTCAGTGAGGAGAACTTTACCAATAGTGTTCAAATGACCATCTGATTTAAATATACTATCCTTGGCTGATATAGTTAACCTGCATCCACAACTGTTTGGAGTAGCCAGTTCTATTTCTTATGTTTGTGTAAGATAACTTAAGTAGTGTTGTTCCAGGTTGAGGAGACCTCAGGTAATTAACCCTTGAGGGAATAGATATTCACCTTTTATAAGGATACCTTCAAGGCCCCAGTACTAATCCTAATAAAGCAAGTGCCAGGTCTCTGAACTGTACTTTATTATAGAAAAGTGAGACCCCCAGAACATGGGTTGCAAGCATTGTGTTTTAGCTACCCCAAAGAAGGTTTGCAAAGCACCAGCAAAATCCTGACAAAATAACTATAGCTATGCTGTGAGCATCTGAAATGCAGATCCCCTCCATGTTTCTGTTTGTTGTGAGTGGTATTTGACTTGATGAGAGCGCAGTTCTTAGATTGGAAACACGTGAAGCTGAAGTCAAAAGGGAGTCAGTGTAATCATTAACTGACTCACCTTCTGGATGTGACAAGTAATGAACCATTCTAAACTTGCCTGGAGCTTTCTTTGGGACAATACCCACAGGGGAAACCCTCTTACGCTCAAGTGAAGCGTTATCAAATGGGCCCTCTATTTTCCCCAAATGCCAGCTCTTTTCTGTCTTGTCTCTAACCACCTGAGGACATATAACTGCTGATCTCAGCATCTCAGCCAACATTTGCATCTCAGGGCTTGAGTACAGGATAGTAAAATCCCCAACACAGCCTTTTTTACAAAAATTGCATATGCTTTTTGTTTGTTTCTTTTTTTCTTACTAGCCTGCTTCCACAACAGGGAAACGTTTTATCTGCCCGTGCTGGGATTTTCATGTTAGCAAACCTCTTTAACCAACATTTGGCTCTTTCCATTTTCTTACTTTGATTTGGATGACTGCCTGAAGCACCTGCTAATGGCCTGAAGCGTTCAAGCCGAAATTTGCAGTTTGTGTCCCACACTCACTCTGTTTTGTTACCTGCCTTCTGGAGCACCTGCTCCATAGTTTGGGCTTGAAAGCCTGCTCTCTGCCTGCTGACAGCAGCACTCCTCACAACACTGCCTCTTTGCAGCTTTGTCCTGCTCTCTCCCTGGCTCTCTGTAGTCCCTGCTTCAGCTTTGCCTGGGTCTTCAAGGTAACATCCCTGCATCCTGCTTGTTCTTGTGCTTGAGTGAAAAATGGTGTTTCCCCCAGTACATAGTAACAAAGGTGATGCGAAAATAAGTCAATCATCGTGGTCATCCTAAAACCTTCGCCATGGCATTCACCAGTAGAGTTTTTTAGTTTTTTTAAAAATAGCTTTTATAGGGAAATCATGAGCCAGGACAGCTTGCTGAAATCAGTTTGTAGGTCACTGGTGGTCAGAAGCCAAATGGCAGTTCATTGTTCAGGAAGCGTAGGAAATAGCATGGCCACTTAACAGAGAACAACTAAAAGGAGCCTAAAAGTCCCAAGGAACACTCCTCCCTTTTTCCTGCTCCCGCTGCCTTTTGAGGATCATTTGTACACTTTTCCATGAGGTTGTTCCTTATGTCTAAACATAGGGAAGGCTGTTAGAAATAGCTCTTTAGGCTGTGTTTCATGAGAAAATCCTCATCCCTGTCAAGGGCCAATCCTAATGGAGGATTTCAGAAGTGAAAACTTCCAACAGGCAGTTTTCTTTCCATTTTGCCTTGGGAAGCATTAGTTTTTCACAGTCTTGGTCTGTGCCAAGGGTATCGTTTACATGGACTTCCCCTTTCCAAAAAAGTGTTTGTTTCTCTCTTAGGAGGATGCCATTAACAGCAACGGAAGAACCAAACTATTGGCTTCCTGCCTACGGTGCCTGCTGGTCACTTTACCAACAGGGTCATCCTCTTCTCCAATGGGCTGTATTCCTGTATTCCTTAATAGAGCCACACCATGCCCTCTGCCCACCTTCTGTGTTGGTGCTCTGTGGGGTTTTCCCCAGGAACCAAAGCATCTCCCTGAGTGGCTGGGCTGCAAACTGGGACTTGTCCATACCAGGGACATCTGCTCTTGCAGGACTGGGCAGGGCAAGGGCTTATTTTTTTTTCCCTTCTCGCTTTCCTTTGCTTGCCTCAAAATAACCCTAATTAATTTTATGGAGTGTTTAGTGTGCTCCCATCATGGGATTGCTCTTTGTGCAGATCTCTTGCATGCTATATTTAGGTATGCTTTTTGGAACACCATGTGACCTGAATCAGATAACTTCTGAACTACTAATCATGTCTTTGACACTGACTCCCTCCATGGCTTTGGGGCATTTTACGGTTGTTTTCTTACACAGAGAAGGGAAACAGATATGCTTATCTGTCTTGCAAAAGCTGCTGCCGGGGTTAACAAATATTTAAGGCATTGTTTAAACTAAACTTCATTTTATTATTTCTACTATAGTCACAGTTTTTTTGTTTCTTGGATGTTTAACTTCTGAAACTGACTTGTTACCATCTTAGTTTTTCTTAATGGATGCCCCTGTTTCACCATTTTAAAAGAAAGAAACAAATTTCTTCTGTGTTTGTCGATGAACATAGGGCAGAGAGTAAAAACCTAAAGGTCCTCATTTCTTGCCCCACACAAACTTACTTTTTTTGTTTACTAGTTGGTCAGTCTGGGTAGATGAAAAACCCACAACATTGACCTGAGCTATTTCCTCTTGTGCTAGCTATGTCCATTATTTAGCAGGGGAAGTTAGTTATCTGCTTGTTTTTTTCCTGATTTTTCAAGTTACGCACCCTGACTTGTATCCTGTCCTCATGCACTGCTTGAGGCCACTGAAGCCCTGGAGGAAGCTGAGCATGGCTGGGGTTTGAAGCCTGTCATCCATTCCAAGGCATCATCTCTTTTTTGCTCATGTCTGTAATTGCTGTTCTCTGTGTCTTGGAAACTTCTGCACAGAGCTGGAGTATTGGCATTTCTTCTAGCTTCATCTTCTTTTTTTTTTTTCTCTGACCCATTAAGGGCTTTTCATAGACAAATGGATCAAAAGATCTGTTTGGCCTTCAGTAGCTGGAAAGGAATTCAGTTTGACCAGGTAGCTACTCAGATAAACAGTAGGAGAAATTATAGAAATACTTCTCATATGTTAGAAAGTAGTGAACAGAGAGGAAGAGAATCCTTCCTTATTGTAGGTCAAATTTATTACATTAATTATAAATAGTAGCTCCCCCCCTTTTTTCTTTAATTCCTTCAGAATTAAATCCTTTGCCCAAGTGCCTACAATCACAGTAAAAAGCAAAATAGCACATAAACCAAAAATCAGCCTTGACATGAAATATCTGCCAAAGAGACTGCAATATGTGTCTGTCAAAGAAAAAAACCAAACATTCTTATATTTGAATCTCTGAAATGTAACTGCACCAGACTAGTTGAGGAAAATTTGTTTGAAGATGTATTACGTTCCACGATCAAATGGAAAAAATGGCACCTGTCATCATATTTAGAAAACAGCTGGGTAACATGGCCAAGTGCCATAGTCTCTTTTCACATGGCCTTTATGCTGAAACCATCCAAGCTCCATTCTCAGCAACTGGAGAAACCCTGTGCCTTTAAATGGTTATAGAAACATCTACTTAGGGGCCAGCTCTTATTGCAGCAAAGCCTGCTTCTGATGCTTCTAATTAGCAGTTAATGGATTATACTTTACTTTTATAACCAACCCAGCAGGCACTCTTCTATAGTATTTTTCAGCTATTTTTGGTAGAAGATATATGCAATTGCGCTGCTCTTCATGCTTTCATTTGGAGCATGCAGAAAATATTAGAAATACATCACTATCCGAGATTATTTTAGCACTCAAATGCTTAATTTAAGTACAATTAAGCATTTCCTAAATGTATTTTCTTTCATCTAATATCTTAGAAAAACTGTAATGGGTTAATTGCCCTATCTGATCTAGATTTTGATGCAGAATCTCCTAAATACATACTTATTGTTAATTAAAATATTTATATACCCAGTGAAAAGCCTGGCTTTTTTAGACTTGCAAACACGGCTCCAACATGTATTCATTTAGGAAAAAATGGATTTTTTTGGCTGAACCCAGTACAGGTACATGCAGAAGTTTAGATGCTTCAGAAGTTAGATGAGCTTGTAGAAACTAATATTTTTAATATTTGCTTTGAATTAAAATAGGAATGAGATTAGTAGCATTAAAGATTTGTAATGCTCTGTGTGTGTGTGTGTGCGTGTGTGTGCACATACACATGTAAGTATGTATGTATATTCACAATATGTATAAAATGTATGCAAACCTGAGCATGTGAATATATATGTATGTTTAATAAAGAAATAAATTGACATAGGTTTTGGGGTTTCTTTGGAAGAGTATACTATTTCCCCCTCAGGGAATTAATTTTGGTGCTAATTTCTAGCAAGAAACCTAGTTCACTGAGCCTGCCTTTGAATCTGTTCTCTTCACTTAGGCCTCCCTTCCAGGTCTAACATTGGTTAAACTGGAACAGGAGGGGGAGCTCTCACAGCACCAGCAAGGAAGGGGGAGGGTGAGGAACTCGAGCCTAGGAAAAGAGGGGTAGGGGTCACCAGCTGCAGGTGAGGTGTGCCATTATTGTGATCCCACTTGCTGTGGTCCCTTCACCAAAATGGCTTCTCTATCGCTTACTTCTGTCACAAAAAAAAAAAAGGAAAAAAAAAAGCATTGGCTTAAGTGATAAGAAGTTCCAGGTGATTGATGAGAAGCTCAACACAACCCAGCAATGTGCACTTACGTCCCAGAAAGCCAGCCATATTCTGGGCTGTGTCAAAAGCAGTGTGGCCAGCAGGTCCAGGGAGGTGATTCTCCCCCTCGATTCTGATTTGGTGATACCCCCACTGGAGTGTTGTGTCCAGCTTTGGAGTCCCCAGCATGGGCAGGATGTCTGCCTGTTGGAGTGAGTCCATGGAAGTCCATGAAGATGGAGGACTGGAGAACCTCTCCTATGCAGGCAGTCTGAGAGAGTTGTTTAGCCTAGAGAAGAGAAGACTCTGAGGAGACTATACAGTGCCTTCCAGTATCTAAAGGTGGCCTATGAGAAAGATGGGAGCCCACTTTTTAGCAGGATGTGTAGAGAGAGGACAAGGGGAATGGCTTTAAACTGAAAGAGAGCAAGTTTAGATGAGATATTAGGAAGAAATTCTTTACTGTGAGGGTGATGAGACTCTGGAACAGGTTGCCCAGAGAAGCTGTGTGTGCCCCATCCCTGGAAATGTTCAAGGCCAGGTTGGAGCAACCTGGTCTAATAAAAGGTGTTGCTGCCCATTGCAGTGGGATTGGAACAAGATGATCATTAAGGTCCCTTCCAACCCAAACCATTCCATGATTCTGTAGTATTCATGACTTGCAACAAAGGAAGTGCCACTTGCAAGATTCCTGCTTTGAAAGCACCTTTGTATTCTTACGCTGATGGAGTGCTATGCTTGCTAGCTACAAGATAGGCACTAAACTGGTACAGTCTTGTTTGTTGAAGGCAGTGAATTTGAAAAAAAAATTAAAATTTTTACACTATTATTTTTACAGACCAAGTACTATAACGTAAAGGAAGGGGAGGAAAAAGAAAGGTTGGACAGTGCTTATTATGTGAAATAGCTCCTTGACATGGGCAACTTACTTTCTGTCCTGGTTTTTGAGGAGAATGGGTTTGGGCTTGTCCTCTCATATCACATCCCAGTCTGGCTGTGCAGGGGCCAAAGAGCTGTTGTTTCCCTGTGCCTCACAGACTGTACCTGTGCTGTAGGTGGAGAGCAGAGGAATTTCTGCTGGGCAGGGCCAGTCCCACCTTGTTCCTGGAGCAGGTCCTCACTTTTTTATCCATTTCTTTTTCCAGATTTTTCAGAACAGTGCAGCAGGAGATGATCCCTTGCTTCAAGCAAGGCCATAGTCAAACCTCTGTACAATTTTGCTCACTTGTAACCAGGTGAAGCTATTTTGACAGGCTCAAACATGCTGTTTGTTTCCTTTAAGAAATAATGAGATTCCATTAACCTTTTTTTTCCTTCTTAAAACAGCTCCATGTCCCCTTGAGTCTGGTAGTTTTATTTTCCCCCAGAACTTCTGTTAGGGTAACATCCATCTTTGTGCCTGCAATGTCTCATCACACTGCACGATAAATGGTGTACAAGGACTGCAAGATTAGCCTCCCCCCAGCCTCTGTCTGAGGTGTTGGTCAAAGTATGTGGCTCCTTAGGGCTACACTTTGGGCTTCCACATCAGAGCCGTGAAGACAAGTCTGAGACATCCTGTAGTCTGCATCAGCCAGAGCTCTGGGATTGCCCTTCCAAGTTTCATCCCTCAGCGTTTGTGTCAGGCAAGCCAAGCTTAGTAGATGAGGTTACTGAGGAGAACTTCATCCAGAAGAATAAGGCTCACTTAAGCAGAGAGTTTGGTTTGAGTTCTCAGAAGGTCAGCGTGGGAAGCTCCCCATAAAAGCTGAACTTTGATGTTGTCAGCCAAGACAGATTCAGAAGATCTGCGAACATTTTTTTCCCCTTCTTTATAATTATATGAAATGCAGGAGACCTGTGAATAGGGTATTTTTAGATTGTACTTTCAAATATACAGTATCATAGTATGACAGCAAATTAAAATTCTTATCAATTCTTTTTTTTTTTCCCCTAAGAAATGTAATGTAACTCCTAGTGGAAAGTTTGATGAAGAGCAGTATGCTGCTCTGCACAGGAATTCTGCTCTTGCGCCTAAATTAAACATCACTGGTTGCTCTCATTTAGATTAACACTTTTGGAAGTTCTTTTTTTTGAAGCTAGTGGATTGGACTTCTAATTTTAAATCACATGGTTTATAATTAGAAACATTTCCAAACTTGTTTACAAACACCTGCACTTGACAGTGTGTCTGCAATTTTAGAAGGACTCACTTGTCATTTCCAATAGGGGTTGAGAGGGCATCTGAGTTCTTTGTGTTTGTACAGTTAGTTTGGGGACCTTGAAACAAAAGTGCAGTTTTTAAAAGAAGAGTACATGATTTTTTTGAGGGAGTTGCATGCAGCGAATCAGCAAACAGGTCCTGTTGACTAGTAGTGGGTTGTTTCAAAGTCAGGAGGATTGTTAGTTAGTGGTCATTTGAAGCAAGTTCTAAACTGGCACCCAAAGGAGAAATTCCAAGAACTAATTTTAGCAATTGAGTCTCTTAATTGGAGAAGATAGTTTACAAGTTTTCTGTTTTTATCTGTGCTTCAAACATATTACTTTCTTGCCAGCTGTCCTTCAGAAGTTATTTCAAAAGAGTTTAAAATTACTTTTGAAGAAATGGTAGCATTATTTTTTCATATGAATTTGGAAGTAAGCTGCTGAATGTAAAGTGAAAGGGCACAGCGTGGTTCCCCTTTGTGCCTGAGTGGGATGAGTGTGTTACATAAGTCTGTGTGCAACTTGTTTGCAGTGGGTTGAATGTCATACTATGTTACTCATTGGTCAGGTACATAATCACGTTAGAGGTAATCAAAATACTTTACTGAAAAAATCCTTTCAGCTCCTCAATGTGCACTTTACATCTGATTTTTAGATGCATCACACAGGTTAACAATGTTGCTTATCAATTTCTAGCATAATAGGAAAGATTATCATTGCTAAAAATTGATGCTGTGTGGGAGGATGTCAGGAAGAACCCTCCAAATATGCTTCAAGGGTACAATTGAACCAGAAGTAGTCAAAGCAGACTTAAGTAGTAGTGGTGTAAGGTGTCCTATTGATTGCTTAATGCTCATGTTGTAATTAATTAGTATAAAAAACTGTGGTTAATTAGACCAGCCTATTTGTCTGTTATGTCCTCTACCAGGAACCATGGTCAACCTTAGAAAAACTCCAATACAGGAGAGGATAAGGAGGCCACAAAGCAAAATGGTTTTTATTTTTGGCTGTTCTGATGTCCAGAGAAGCATGGACCTGTATCCAGATGGGGAATCCATCTTGATGTCAAAGGATCATGTCCTCAGAGGTGCTTACTCTCTATCAATTTCACCAAGAGTGGATATAAGTGGAATTAGGCACCTAAATACCTTTGTGTATGCTTGTTCTTTGAAGATAAACCTGTAGTCTGCAGCCTGTATCTTGTGCTTGACCCTTCTGCAGAGCACACAGCGTATACTCACTGGGGGGCTCCTCCAAAGCAATTGCTTATAGGTAAACAAACAGATAATTACATAAAGCTTTTGGAGTACAATGCACACATGTGAAGATTTAGGTTTTTCCATCTGTAAAACAGCTGTGCCTCATATCTGTATTTCTGAATTCCTTTAAGGAAATATAATTTTAACAAGCATTTACTTTGTATGGCAAACAGGTTTCTTCTTTTTTTTTTTCTTTTAGATTTTACTTTTTAAACAAGTAAGCTAGCCAAAATTATGATGTTACTTAGATATTCCAAAGCATAATTTCTTAGCAAGTATGGCTGCAATTAATAAATTGTGTTGTAACCATATTAGGCTGTTACCATCTTTGAAAATAGCCTGCAAGCTCTGGTGTTCTCAGGGTCCCAGCTGAGCAGAGTCAGAAATACACGACATTTTAGAAATGGCTCATGATTCAATAGAAACTAGACTTAAGTGGAATTTAATACTGCTTCTAGCTTAACTAGAAACTTCTCTTTTTATGGTGAATTCTGTCTGGAAATAGCACTTTCTCAGCTGAGGTACTGAGAGAAATGTCGCTTTATGCCAGTGTTTTCAGTTTACCTCTATTTCTGTTTGCTTGTGTCAGCTCTATGCCCACTTTCCTAAGTGTTACTGTGTAGAACTGTTTCCAAAATGTTAGAGGAGGCTCAAAAGCAAGACCTATACAAGTGAAGAAAGATCCAATTATTCAGCAATGCCTTGAAAATAGGCAAAACCCACGCTGATGTCAGAAGTCTCAACTGACTGTAAAGTCAGCGACAAGCTTTCTTAAGAGGTACATGGTAAGAAAGGAAGACCTCCGTGGAACATTTGTAGATTTATCTAACCTGCACAAGCCTTGGTGTGAATATTTGGGTGAAGTAGAGTCTATGTTGTATGCATAAAACAATCTCTTCTCAGAATAATCTGCTTGAATCCCATAGGGAAATAGCATGGGGAAATCTTTCTTTTGGTGCAAAGGGCGGGATACTGTCTTTCTCAGAAAGTGGTAAATCAAATAAATACAGGAGTCATGAAAAAAAGGAAAATCCTTTTCTGAGTTCTGCTTTGGTTCTTCTCAAAATAAATAACTCTCACTTCAGCTAGAATTGTTACTCCTTAAAAAGAATCCCATTGTAAGATTGAATAGTTTAAGCCACAGCATGCATGGTATACCAGGGTGATTTGAGAATTGAATTAAATCCAGGTAACTGGGTGTATGACAGTACATCATATACCATCACACACCATGAGAGAGGAAGCTCTGGGAGGGAATATCTGGTTGCAGTAAGAAATCAGCTATGGATGTAAAGTGACACCTTGTATATTGCTAAGGGGGTTAATGTAGCTTCCCAACCCAGTCCCAGCACTGAAGTTATTGTTGCAAGCCCTGGGCTGGGACACATTGCAAATTCCTGAGATGCAGATCCTTTGTGTGTGTCTCCCATGGTACATAGGTATAAACCGGTCTTCAAAAGTCCGCAAATATGTATAAAACATGTATTTTTCATAGAAGTAATGACAGTAAAGAGGGACTGTGACTATTACTATGGCCTATTGCAAGTTATGTGTAACTTAAATTTTTGCTTTTCTGTTTATTAGTGATGCATATGTTTTATATGAGCAGCTCTTTCATATTTCTGAGGTAATTCCATGCCATAAAAATATGTGGGTTTCCTTCTTAAAGAAACTGTTATGTGCCAGTTGAACCCCAGCTGAAGGGACCTGGAGCAAATGTGTATGAAGTGAAACTGCTTCAGGATAACCTGCATTGGTTTATGGGAGAGTTAATGATAAATTTATTTTCGTGACCTGTCTACCAGATATTTGTATACTAATTAGGTCCTATTCTGAGGGCAGATCATGTGAGCTTGTAAGGAACCCTTTGTACAGGATGGGAAGGGCAAGAGTGAGTGCAAAACCCATCTTTTTTTTAAGTAGCATCACTTAAATATGTGCATTATTTCTAAGTAGCATGCAAATCCCTGGGCTTGTATGGAGGTACTTCTTAAGCTGGCTCATGGGTGTAGCTGTAGCCAGCTCAGGTGTTCAAGTGTAGAGCACTAGGGAAGAAACTGGACTGACTCAAAGCATAATCATAGTTTTAACTTTATATAATGTCTTTCACAATACAACAGAAAATTACCTTTATGACTAGTGGCAGGGCCTGTTGTATAAGTAATCCAGCCATGGTGCTGGTTGGTATCTCGCTTTTCACTTGAAACTCTCTGCGATACAGGTCTTGGAGGAGTGAGTGCCTGGTGCAGTCTCTGCCTGGCTCCTTGGTAAGTCATTCAAGTCTGTCTTTCTGTACAGTCACTTTTCAAAATGATGGGCAAAAATAAGGAATTTTTTTTTCATAGAGTGCTTTAAAAGAGAGCTGCTAATCAATTATTCTTATTATTTTATGCCCTGTGATTTTTACACCACCCCCACCAGCTGGTTAATCATGCAAAAGCTGAACACTTCATTAGCCAGAACATGTTTGCCCATGGGCATTTCTGTAGTAAATTAGTTCTTTCTATTTATACAGGTAAGTCATGGCCAAAAGTCTTTAAGGTGCCAAAGGTAAGGGTTCGAATTAATTCTTTTTCTGAATTTTCAAGAGAACTAGGTTTAGCTTTGTGTGCTGTTGATTTGAAATTACTTTTGAATTAAAGATAGTGTGGATAAAAGAGCATTCTCAGGCTGTTCTGAAATGCATTGTGTCTTTCTGGATCTCAATTTTAGCCTTTGTAGTACAGCCTGCCTTAAAAAGAAAACCACACTCAAACTCCCCAAACTCATGCATGAACCCATGTATGCATATACATATGTATGTATATGCACAGTATCTATATGCAGAGACTGCTTCTTTGAGTGGCATGTGGCATATTGACCTATGTTTTTCCTTTCTTACTCTGTGCCTTTTAAACTATTAATTGAAAATATGTGGTTTGTAGATGCTTTTTTCCCTCAAATCAAATGGTGCCCTCTGAAAGCCTAGTTTAGCTCGACAATGAATTTAGCTTTCAGGCTTTGGCCATTGCAATATTGTTTGAATGCCACCATTTCCTGCAATCAATGTAATTTTATATCTACTTGGAATAGAAAGTCAAGATGATGATTGCCTTAATTTAACTCAGTGTTGTATTCATTAAGGAGCTGATCCCGAATTCCTTTCAGATCAAAGTCTGTCTTGATTTCAGTGGAACCTTTCGGTGCACAAGGTGTGCGGTAGCCTTCTAAAATGTTGTCATTGTGACTAGTGAATAAAAACTAAATGTGTTGCTAAATTTAGGCTGTTGCTCATGTCAGCTTCCTTTTCTAAATGACGGTAAGTGCATTCCATAAATAGTATGCCTCTTATGTTGTCATATCTCTTTGGCTTGCTTTGCAGTATTTTACAGGATATTTGCAAATGAATTTTGTGTTCAGTAGGCAGGGGATGAAAATAACACTACTCATTGGGACTCCATTAACCCGCAGCTAATGAGGAACCATTTCGAGGGCTGGATGAGTGTAATTCAGATTAGCTCCCGCTCGGGCTCGCACTGTGCCATGCTCCGGCCGCTCTCCGGAGGGACGGAGCCCAGAGCGGCACAGCTGGCACTTTGACACAGACTTTTGCCGGTTAAGTTTTCTGTGCTTCGGTTCCACTTTCAGAAGGTAGGAGAGGAGAGTGAGTGTGTGTGTGAGTGTGTGTGGGGGTTGTACGTGTAGATAGGTGACAGTGATCTTGACCTCCATGGTCAGGTGTTTTGAGATGTAATGAAATACTCTACAAACACAATGCTTGTGCTCGCTTGATAGCATTGTTACTTGTAGAAAAGGGTACTACATGATGACAGTAAAGGTGGTCCAGACTGGCCCTTAATTAATTTTATTTTCAAAATCTATATTAGTGACTGTCATGAGGGCACCTGGGCACTTTACATCAATAAAATAATCAATTTAAAAAATGTGTAGACCAGAACTCTGTGTTCACTAACAAAACTCCTGTTCCCTGTTACGACTAAAGGTCAGTCCAAGGCTGGCCAAGCAAGCAGGACTCGCATTTCTGTGCCTTGGTACTTGCCAGACGGGGCTCTGGCGGAACACCACCAGCAGCAGCTTCCAGATGCCCGCAGTCTCTGCAGAGAATTCAGAGGGACTTGTTAACTCCCTGCAAGTCTCAAATTGGTTTCAGGACTGAAGGAAAAGGTGGGGAAAGACTAGTTCAGAGGCCAGTCCCAATTAAAAATGTGCCTTTGCCCTTTGCGAGCAGTCCACTGAAGTGCAGTACGCAGGGACATGGTGGAGCTGTGCTGCTGGAATAAGAGAGAGGAAGAAAAAGACCTTCTTCTGAAGAACAGGCTAGAGATCTCTTAACTGAAGAAAGAAACTTTATTGATGATAAATGTTACATTATGCAAGCTGAGCAAATCCTCTAGGAATACAATGCTTCCCAGTTTTTTCTTAACATGTGTTAATATTTTATTATACCTGTGCATTAAGGGCCAGTTCCTACGATGTTGAAGTGAGTTTGGGCTGCTAAATTGCCTTTATGGACTTTTAAAAAAACACTACGGGTCACCACGGATTAGCTAAATTCCCAATCACACTTAACATGATGATGATGATATAAAATCAGCTTGCTTCTGTTTCTTATGCATTAGGTGAGCATATGTAATTAAATTAAATGTTGTTGCAAAGCTGCATTTTATTTATTTTTATTAGTACATTTGGGGCAATAATCCCACTTTAATACAAATCTAATTGTGCAAGCAACACTGAAACTAGGAGTTCCTGGACACCGATGTAATTTTTTGAATGTGAAATGATAATTTATTTTCATGTCTTGGAATCCAATTGAACTCAAGCTGAGCTTAAAAATCCAAGATCTGATTCAGGAAAATTCAGTCCCATCTGGCTGGTGGGTAGCAGGTGTGCAGTGTGTGTTTTAGGGAGGGAGGTGATTGCAGGGAGTGAAACATTTCTCTTCTGCAAAGCTTGAATTCCAGTTTAATGTTGTGGTCTGAGGCTCTCTGCAGTATAAGTTCCTGTGTAATTACCTACATCTATTGTTGGTCTTCATTTCTAGACAGCATAATGGTGACGGTGAATGGCAGAAGCAAGTAAGTGTCCAGAATTATGGAGAAATATCGTTTCTAATTCTGAAAGTTTGAATTTATTTTCTGATTACACTCAAGTCTTTTGTACGGGAGAGTGTGTTTTTACAAATTGATAGACATGGTCCTTGAAGACTGAGAAAGTTTTCATTTGGTATCAAGGAGATTTTAAGTGTTGTTACATGTTCCCAGAGCAACATAGAGAAGGTTTGTTTCATCTATGTATTTTTATAAAGGCAGAAAAAAGGTATTAAGCAATTTCTGTTTTCATCCCATAATAGGCAGGTTCTACATTTTTATTAATGTAATTATAATGAAGGAGGTTTTTAAAATCGTTAGAAGTATTTTAATGATATATTGGATATTTTTTACCTTGTAACCTTAACGAACTTGTCCCAGCCCTTCTCGTTTTCCTTTCTCTTTCCTTTTCTTCATCTTTTCATCAGATACTGCCAGTTACCCCCTGCCTCTGCCTGGGAGCTTTTTGCTTAGAAGTTTCAAGAACTTCCTCTTTCTTGACTTTTGTCTCTAGCTATGAAGATGACTCCCTTTTCCACTCCTATTCTTTTTTTTTTTTTTTTTGGTTTTCACTGCTATATAATTTTGTGCTGGAAAATTTTTCAGCACATGAGGATTTTATGGGAGTTGGCACACAAAGCACTACTTACTTAACAAAATAGGTAAGCAAATGTACCTCTTTTGTAGTTTTTAACTTCACATTACTACATGGTGAACTGACTTAATTTCTAGCATAGAGTGGAGCTGGTGCTGTGTTGCCAAGGGAAGTCCATCTGGTTTGATAGACAAAATGATAAACATTTCTCTGGACATCTCTGTGAAGTTCTCCCTTATATTTGTTTGTTTTATGAAGTTAAATGGCAGAGGTCACCCCCTCTGATAGAGCAAATTCTTTTTTCTAGCAATCGGGATTTGCAAGAAAACATTTTTTATTAAGCAAGTCATCCATACCACACCGTAGGCTGTTTGAGTGTAACAGTATGTTACAGTCTGCAAAGTTAATGCAGTTAATATTCAACTGAACTTTTGGGGGGTTGCTAATCCCTTAGGCGGGCTTAGCAGAAAGGGCAAACATATTTATAGCGCTTTGAATCAGACTGCAGTGAACAAGTAAGAGTATGTGTTATACCATGCAAATGTTACACAATTTCAAGAAAGCTCAGTGCATAATCATCTTTTAATAGTATTTAAGTTGATGAAATATCTCATCTGTAAGCAACAGAGTTCTTAGTTCAGTGGACAACAGGTCTGTTAAAATGAAACTCTCTGAAAGGTCTTGAGATTCCTGTTCCGGTGATAAGTTCTGTAGGTTCTGAACAGATTTATGGGCTGTTTAATTAGGAGCTAACTGTATTCTTTAAGCTCTGTCATTTGTATTATTCCCTAATAGGATTTCGTTGGACTTTGTCACGTATCTGACTATGACTGAGTGTATGCAAGGTTGTAAGTAGCCTGTTCCATATAGACCATGGTCTCTTACTGCCTTTGTAGAAGTAGAAAGATCATTCCTCAATGGTCTTTCCTCCAGAGTGGAAACGTGACGGTGGGCAGAGTTTGCTCTGGTTAGAGTCATGGGCACCCCAGGCAAAAGGGACAAGAGTTAAGTCATGAGTTACAGGGAGTTCACGGAGAAGGGGAAGTGCTCAGACTGAGGATGTGCAGCAATGAAAGTCACACTTCTTTGAGACAGAAACTCTCCACGTTCATGTCATGGACAAAACTGGCATTGAGTATGAGGTTATATGGAAAAGCACATTAAGACCCTACAATGCTACCATCCCATCAGGAGAAAAAGAATTTATTATCTTGGATTTTCCACAGAATTTGATTGTGTAGAGTTTTTAGTCGAAGAAATAAGAGATCTGTCACCTGCTAGTCAACAAAAAGTAATTTTTGCATTACTTTATTTTATTTTGAGAGATATTAATACAATTGCTAACAGTTGGAGTCTGTATGGTAGATTTTTAAGGTAAACTTCTGGTGCCTTACCAACACCAGGTTCAGGCCTGCCAAAGTGGCGATTCTATTCTAATTAAAACTTTTAATATGTTTTACATTTTGGTTATTTCTTCCATTTTTTCTAGATATTAATTATTGGAATGAGTGACTCCAACACGGAACCTGACCTTAAAGTGGGCTCAGGTGCTTGAATTTATACATGCACTCAAGTTATTGATTTGCCACCTCACCTGCACCCACTCCCTTTCATTTCCTTTTGCTCTTCGTGAGCCATATTGGCCATTCATAGTCCTTCAGGAGAAAGTCCCACAAAATTTGTGGAATTTGTCAGAATTTTTAGGAGAAATAGAAATATGTTGATAAAGATTTTCAAATCTTTCTAGTCGTTATATTTTCAGTTAAAAATGACTGAATATCTGAGTAAGTAAAAATTTTGGAGTTGTTTATGTCTGAAGTACCTGAAAATAACTAGTTTATTATGTACAAAATTTGAAATTCCAGAATATATTAAAATACTATCTCAAATGTCAAAAGCCTCTCCCAAGGAAGGAAGGAAATTGGAAGGGAATTAGAACGTAATTTGGGCAAGTCAGGTTAGGTCTGTAATGGTTGCACAGGGGTGATGTGGCTGACACTGGTGTGGCTTCCTTTGGTTACTCATCCTGAATGTTCCCAGCTTGTCACTGGATCAGCTTCCATGCAAATCCTGAGCAACGTTCAACCTTAAGCCTTGACATCTATAACACAATCTCGTAACGTTTCTGTCATTTGATTAAGCAGCAGACAGAGACGTCCATAGCAAAGGCCTCACATCACAGAGGATGCTGGTGAAGGGGTGCTGGATCTTAGCTGCACATCTCACAGCCCTCTTGGAGCTTAGAAATAGATTAAACTATCTGCAGTTTTATTACGAAAACAAAGAGTTAACATCACTCCAAGGATGTTAACTGTGTTAAAAGGTAGGGGTGGGTGTGTGGGGGGGTGTGTGGGGGTATGTGTGTGTTACTGGGCTGTACTCTATACATTTATGAGCGCTTTTTATAGTACCATTCCCAGCAGCATTCCCAGGAGCAGTCCAGGTCCAATCAGGACTGGCATGCCATTGTGTGAGGTGTTGTTCTAATTCATGTGTAAATGTGGAGTGGTTGCTGCCCTGAGGATATTGCAGTGAAATTACAAACACGATAAAAAATAGGAGGAGGTGTGGAGAAGAAGGAGGGCAGCTGCAGTGAGGTACACTTGTCTGGTCAGGGTTGTGGTGCACACAGTCTGATACCAAGTGATGGGCATTTCATTTACTTAGAAGTCAGCTGCCTTCTAAACAATTAGCCTCATTGTCTTTTGTTTGTGTCTTATTTATTTAAGCAGAAATGTAGAAAGTAAAAAGAGAATTGTTCCCAAGATCCTTCTGGCTTCCTGCTCTGTGTCTGGCAATGACCAATCCCAGGTGCCTTAAGGAAAGTTGTAAGAGCCTCACAATGGGCAGATATAGGATAATTGTCTCTCTACACGTTCTCATCCTAATCTTTCATTATTAGGGATTAATTTAAGCTTTGAACCATGAGGTTTGAAAAAAAATATATATTTGTTGTTGCCCCTCCTCCAATGTCAACCTTGTTTAAAATATGAACTATCCTTCCAAATGCATCATCTGAGCTGTTCTGATGGCAATCCTTCCTGCTTCTTGGTGTGCTGACCAAATCTGCAGCTTGGGAACTACCATGGTGGTTTTGCTTCCTCTGGTGCCAGAAGGCACTGGTAGATCCTTTTCCCCAGAGAGGTGGGTGAAGGCAGAAGCGTGTTGAGCAGTTCATGGCCGAGGTGTTCCCAAGTCACCGTGTGTCAAAGCTGTGATGCTGCAGCTGGATTTCTCCCCTTTCTTTTAATATTTTAGTGGCTAATTTGCAGTAAAGCAGAATAGGAAATAACCATAAATAAATCCGGGAACCTTTGTATTAATTTCTTTTGCTAGCTGTGTACATACGAGCAGCTTGCCATTTGCATATGTGAATCTTGTCATAACAATTTTGGGAAGTGATTTGTTAATAATCAAGTTCTCAGAACAGCTCTAAATCAGTAATTGATGTAGGTCTGGATAAAGCAAGCCTTCCGCCTGCCTATTTTGTGGAGCATTTTTGGCAAGTTTCAAGCTAGTGTGAAAACTAGCCATCAGAATAAAATTTAGGACAGCTGGGATGCTTTGCAGTGAAGACTTTTGGCTCCACAGTTCAAATAATCACAATAGCAGCTCAATTTAGCCTTTGGCTGGGTAGGTTTGGCAGGGCACAATGAAAAATAATTATTTCATGGCCTGCTTATTTGTCCCTTAACAAATAAACTCTCTGACCTATGCAGGCTTATGTAAATATGCTGCCGTATGTGGGGTTGTAGAACACTGTCGTGTCCCCATTTGGAAATATGTTTTATTTTGCCCTCATGTTACAAACTTTTTTTAGAGTTCTGCTTTGGAAGCAAAGAGAGGGATGGGATGTATCAGATACTGAAGCCCAGACAGCTAGGCACAGAGTCTAAAAAGCCATCTAACAGTCTTTTTTCTGAAAAGACGTCCATTAGTATGCAGTGTTTTCACTGCTGTAATAATAAGAGCAATCATGATACGAGCAAGTCCGTCTCTTCGCAGCCTTCCCACGCGGGATGGAGAATGACAGCTCCTAAAGCATTTGGATATTTGCCTGAATGTATGCTTAGCTAACGGCAGTTCAACTTGCTCTCCATCTTATGGCTTCCTGGATATCCTTCTCAATTTTTTCAGTGACAGCTTAAAATGTGAGACTTGGAGGGGGGAGATAAAAGCCTAGCAAAAGGCTTTTTGTGTGTGTATTTAAGGGGAAGTTTTATTACACTTGATGATGGAGAGACATGCCACACTATTTTCTGTTCCTATGATTTTAGTATTTGCACTTTCTGTTGTAGTGTCAGCAGCCAATCCACAACATTGTCTTTCTGCTTTCCCTTCTGGAAGGGGAAAATACACAGAAGAATACATATTTTGTCTTCTGACGCCACCATTTTGGTTCTATAACAGTAAAAGAAAGCCTTTTTTCCAATGATCTAAAAGATCTCTCTGGAACATCTGCCTTTACACACTCATGCACATATGCACACACACATGCACAGGCTCTTGCTGAGGTGGCTATGATCTGTTTTTAATAGTGGCACTTCTTCTCAAAGTGTCATTTAAAAAAACATCAGCAGTCATGTCATGCATCGGGATGAATTTCTAAATGTAAATGAGATTCTCTCAGTAATTTATTTACATTTGTTTTCAGCACAACAAATGAGACATCACGTAGCTTCATAATTTCCCATGACCGAGTCACCAGCATGAGGTGTGTAATTTACCCTGATTTAAGATGCTTATCTAAAGGTTCTTGCAACAATACCTGGTGGGCTTTTTTGTACTATTTTTTGCTGGCTTTTAACCCAAATACTTCACCTCCTCTGTTTTTCAGTTAAAATGAAGCATAAATGTATCTGCTTCTTGAGGCCTATTTTTCAGTAGAGCTGAGAGGGATGGCTTTGTTGCCTCTTTTTGTATGTTATTTTCCCTGCTATTCCCTTCTCAATTGGTAGAAATCATAGAGGGTTTCCAGAATGTATCTTGTTTTACAGTCTGATGATGCAGGAAAGCCGTGCTGATCATGGACATTTCTGATGGAAAAATTCTTGTCCAGACATGAAACATGAACGGGAATCATCCTGCAGTTGCTTGTTCTCCACTCTTCTCAGCTGAAATGCTAAATCTTAGGCCTGTTACTGGCTCTGCTACTTACTTTGAGTTTCTGATCTGCTTGTAGCTGAAATGATACTTTGCTTGAGAGGGGATGTGAATGCCTGTTTTCAAATAATATGAACACAGTAATGTACTACAAAACTCATTTACTTTAAACCTGTAGTTGGACCATTTAGATATTTAACTACTTGCTTGAGTATTTCAGGTAGGTAGATGATTAAAGGTGCAATGTACCATGCATACAATTTCATACCTCTTATCTTGCAGACTTGGTTAAGCCTTGACTAAAAAGTCAGGGCAATGGCTTTTGTTATTTTACAGGTTAACAGCACAGGAGAACTGAGATACTTTGGTGAGTTACTGGTAAGCGCAGAAGTGGTACAAAATATTATGCTATGTAATTGTGCCATGGCAGTAGTTTGGGGTGCTATTCTTCAAAAATATTGTACATCTTCCTGAGGATCTGCAGGATTAACCCTATGTGAGTGATCTTTTCCTTGCTGAGAGGAAGCATGACATTTCTTTGTGTTAATTCACAAAGCAAAAGTCAGTGTCTTCCTTTAAACCGAATAAGCATATTCTAAAAAAATAATAGATTTGAACTGGTTTTTAGTGTGCATTGTACATACTAGGTCCCAGTTGATTTAATTTTGGCCTGCTGGCCATTTCCTTAACATTGCATGGATCTAGCACCAAATTATGCTGATGGCCTGTCTATCACCAAATTATTTACAGAACTGCAGTTAAATTATAGAAGTCTTCCAGACAAGCAGTGCTCTGGGCAAATTATTTCATCAAAGTTATTTTCCATGGTATACTTAAGCAAAAGCTTACAGGAGCAACATGAACCTTTTTTTGCTATGTGATTATGCATATGTGGTAACAGCCTCCTTTTTTGGAAATGGTTTCCTACCTGGGAAAACAGAAGGAAACCATGATATGAAAATTAGCAATCTCTGTGCTGTCCCCAGTTTGAAGCAAAAGTTTTATGCCATGGAAACACAGGACTAGGGCCGGCAGAAGAATGGCCATTTCTGCACACTGTCAGCTCCTTCGAGTCTTGGGAAACTTTTTTCTGTAGACTTTTAACTGCCAATTTCTCTGAATTTTTAAACACAAGATGCTGCAGTAGCAGATCAGCTGGCTTTGCTAGTTATTCACGACATCCAGACCCAGTGGTCACTGTTCACTTTCCCAAGAGAAGAACATTTGAGTACCTGAAGGCAGTATAGGCATTTTCTGTGTTACCCCCATCTAGCAAGATTTGAACTGCTGTATGATTATGAAACATACAAAGAGAATATAAATCCTAAAAGCAGCCCTAACTCCCTATTGTAATTGGCATCCTTTCAGATTCTGTTTCAGATTTTAGAAATATAGTCAGGGTAGAACATCTATATTTGGGTTTATATGTAATGGTCATACCTACCGGTTCACTTGGAAAAATATTGGCATGCATCACTATTTAAGGACTCAGGATGCAGTGTTTATGTTTAGCTCAGTGCTTTTTATCACTGCAGTTTTTTTACTATTCCTTTTACCGTATTTGCACTATAAGACAAGAATGCCTTCCCACCCTCTGCATCGTTGTGTGCTTTTTGTGTAACGAATATAGAAATTCAGGTTTTAAACTGACTCCCATGCATAAATTCTTCAGGGAAAACAAGTGCTAAAAATCTGTATTTTCCAGACCTCTCTCTGCCCATGTATTTAGGGTAAAATTCAGGCATGTGTAGATGGCAGACTGGAGCGGGACTTCTAAGCTTAGGGTCCCAATGTGGAAAACCTTCCATATGTGGGGAAAGGCTGCAGACGCAGGAACGCACGAGAGCTAAAGTTTTTTGCAAACTGAACATTCCAATTTCACTTGATTCTGGCTGGTGTTGGGCCGTGATTGTGCTGGTTGGTGGGGTGATGGTGGTTATGTGGGGCTAGACCTGGGGAACCCCCTTGGTAGCTTACTTGGGAGACTCAATCCAGGCACCTGAGTGATGGGAATGTAACAGCTGGGGTTTCATTATGCTGACTGAGGGTGAAAGTTGGATCTCCTTTACTTGTGATCCTTGGCAGATGCAAGTGTGATTAAGAGTCCCTGTAATTTAGAAACGCTCTTGAAGACAGGAAGATACTTAAAGTTGGGTTTGTCAACAAAACAGAGGAGCTGTGCTCTCGGGGCCCATTAACAGCGGTGCCGAGATGGCCACTGCTGCACAAATACTGGGAATTAAGTTTCTAAAAAACCCTAGAAGCTCCAAATTGTATATCTCACCAGTTCTTTATTCCCCCAGTTGTAATCCATATCTCACTTATTGCTAGAGTCAACAGTCTAA
Organism: Campylorhamphus procurvoides; assembly: GCA_013396655.1. NCBI lineage: Eukaryota > Metazoa > Chordata > Aves > Passeriformes > Dendrocolaptidae > Campylorhamphus > Campylorhamphus procurvoides. The sequence continues at coordinate 1,017,919 of WBMV01002425.1, forward strand.
TGGTAACAAAAAATACAACCTTTCATCATCTATTGATTTTCAGTCTTTAAAAACTGACAATAAGCTATTTTTTGTACAATTTCTCAATAAATAGGAACATTTATTGCTTTTCCAGTTTTATTGTATTACATTAGAATATATTTTAGTGCATATAGTGGGTAATGTAGCATCAGGAGATATGTTTACGTTCAGCAAGTAACTTTTGATACTGCATAGCTCAACTGAGATATGTAAACAAATTTGTAATACTAGTTTAATTTAGATTACAATGCAGAATACTCAGGCTGGAGCTCATTTTTCTATTTATTCCATTATGATCCTCTAACTAATGGAGGAGAATTGCCATAAAATAATTAAAGTAGAATGTCAGTAAAGGTAAACATCTACTTTTTTTCTCTCTCTGAGGAAGAGGGAGGAATTTTGAGGTTAAGTAAGCATCATGATATTGAAGTTTATTTCCTAGAAGTCCACCACTGGCAGTGTTGCCTATGTTGGGCAAGTCATAAATTCTGTCTCTGTGATACTGTGTCAGATGATGTGGCACAAACATCATCTCTCTCAGTGATTCCAGTTACCTTCTCTCTTTTTGGAAAAGGAGACAAATTGGGATCTGATTTAGTTGTGGTAGAACTTGTCATGTAGATCCTGAGTTGCCATCCCAGTGCCACCTACCTTCCTGGTGGAAGATCACCTGGTAGATTTTTTTCCTTTCCAGAACCTCTCAGGGGACACTGAATATTAACAGTTGCCTCTTGCTTACTGTTGTGGTGATAAATAGCAATTTGATGATATGTTATCTTTGCTATAGAAGGAGTTTAAGGAGTGGGTGGTTTTTGGGTGTTTGTGAGTTTTTTGGTTGTGTTTTTGTTGTTGTTTTGTTTATTTTCTTGGTCTTTTGGGTGGTAATGTTGGGTTTTTTTGTGGGGGGTTTTGTGTGGTTGGTTTGTTTGTTTAACTTAAAACACAGTTAATTTCTTTCTACTGACAATTGGTCCTACAGCCAAAAGCAATAAACTCTTAGTTGCTTAGTTGCACCAGAAAACCCAAGGTGGAAGTGCCTCTGCTGAGGTGGGGATGTACAAAACAACTTCTGCTTTAAACCAGCTGTGCTACTGCACCTCCAGCACTGGCCTTTGCTGACCCAAGTGGTTCATTGTTTTCAAGGCTGTCAAAGTGATCATCTGGCAGGCTTCTCAGATGAAAACATTCACTTAGATCAGGAAACATTTTCCTGTACACTATGAACATAGAGACAGTTTTGGCTTATGTTTCATAGCCATTTCGCAGTAAGCAAAGAGGGAACCATTTGGGCAAAAGGCTTTATTTTGGGTGAATTGAGTGATTCTGTGAGGTATAGGCCCTTTCTCACAAGATGCTGTGGATCTTCCTGTCATCTCTTTTTCACAGGATCTGATGTACAGGGAGTTAATAGATATCCAATGACCAAAGCGATTTATATTTCTCTTCATATACGGAAGTGAAGTGGAGCATGTAAAATTGGAAAGCAGAACCAAATCTGAAATTCTCTTCCTTTATGACTAGTGTGTGTGTTATTTTCCCATGATCTTTAATTACATTCTATTCTGAAGGGGGGACAAGGGAGAATGCTAATCTGGTGCACCAACTGGGGGAAAAACAAACTGTTTTACAGCAGGAGTCTGGATGACAGCACACAGCAAATGCAAAATCTGACATTCATATGAAAGTGAGCTAAGCAAGACCAATAGAAGACAGCCAGAATGATTGCAGAAAGAGAAATGCAAGTGGTTTAAGGAAACCATAGTATCTCTATTTATTGAAATATCACAGCCGACCTTTAAGGTGGTGGTGATACGATGTAGATTTTGTAGAGCAGCACTGAGAAAGATGGCTGTTATAAAGGGAATGTGTGATTGGATTCGGGTTCATGAGAAGCTAGATTTAGAAAAGTATTGCCCTTCCCTCTTTGAACATATAACATAGTGGGATATGTCTCATTGCACTGAATGGAAATTTTCAGGACTGCTGTTTGCTGTGCTTGCGAATGAATTTCCAAGCGGTGTTTGAGCCTTGGATATTGACTGGAGAGATGCTTGCAGTCAGTTGGAAGAGATGTGACTGAACATGAAGCTTAGTTCTGTGTACATACAATCCTGCTCTCTGTGATTCTGCCACAAGTTGTATATTCAATATCAGTCTGCAATCATAAATAATTTGTAGGAGTCCAGCTGTGACTTAAGGCTTCTCTACAAACAGCATCCAGGGCACAAAGTCATGTGATACCCTTTTTCTTCTGTCACTGGATGAAATAGCATTTAAAAAACTATTCCCACTTCCAGTCAAAACATTAAAGCCAATGAACAGGGTGGACCCTTTTTCTGGGGTATAGCATAAATGTTCTCTGCCCTGTTCTTCGGTTCTGATGTCTTCTTCATCCCCTTGGCTGAGAGCTGGGTCACAGCACGCTGCTGTGCTATTCTGCACCACAGGGGCCAAGTTTCTGTGTAGAATTAAATGTCTTTGCTAAACAGCTTGACTTAGCAGAACTATATGCTTACTATTTATTTGAGTAAGGGATGAGCAGACTATTTAAAAACTGGATTCCCTGGGTGTCCTAATGTCATGCTTGAAAGGCAATAGAGAGACTGACTTAAAGGTATCCTGCATAAATAAAGGTTTAGGGTCCAGTCTTACCTTGACTCTTCCAGGGTTTTTTTGTTGGCTTGTTTTTTTGTTTGTTTGGTTTTCCCCTCCCCGCCCCCTCATGTTCATTAGCCTACTATTCAAATGCTGGTGGCAACTTTTGTCTTGGTGGATAGCATGTTTGTTAATCTCTGGGAGGAGGACCTGGGGAAGCTATGATGTGTGTCAGTTTAACACCTCTGAGTGGCTTGTGAGGGCATCTCACCTGCTCCCCAGCAGTGCTAACCAATGAATAATCATGGAGCCAGTGGGGCAGTTTGTCTTATACATCTCAGCATCAGCTGTGACTGGTGTGGATCCCTGGGGTGAGATCGAGGATGAAATGAACTCTTGTGTGCTGGATGTGTCGATTACGAGCAAATCATCACTCAACACCCATGTTGTTATCACATTCTGGGCAGTTTACCCCCAGGAGCAGTTGTACCCAGTGAGCTTTAATCTGGATTCCAATTTTAAATTTAACATTTCTGTGAACTCCTAGAAAAAAAAGTTAAATTGTGCTTTGAAAAATAAAAATAAGTGAAAGGTGGAATGAGAAGCTCTAGAATAATCAAGATGCTTTTTCCCCCCTCTTTAGTAGATGCTAGGAAGGAGCAGAAACGTCTTGTGAATCTTCTCTTGCTCATTGTTTTTTGATCCAGCCCATTACACACACAGTGGTCCCAACACCTTCAACCATTTCCTACCAGCTCTGTCACTCGGATGCCAGACTTCTCTCCCATACCTTTTAGCACTGCATTGGCTTGGGGCATTCCCTTGGGGCATCCTCTACACTTGCTACTTCTTACAACTCCCAGCTGAGGAAAGCACATTGCACTTGCACATCCAAGCCCAATAGCACACTTAAGCTATATAAAGGCCACTTGACATCATTTACATTTTTCATTAGCCTTCTAAAGGAGTTTCTCAAAAGGTACAGTGGCTTTCCTAGATGTTTGAACTCCTTTGGAAGATTATAATTTTGGACCACTAGTCTCCCAGTGGCCTATAATTGTTATGCAAAACATTGCACAAACATAACATAACTAATTGCACAATTAAGATTGCTTTCTCCTCATCATCCCATTCATCATACGCCTCATTCACACCTATAGTCAGCATCTGGCATTAACAAAGGCTGTATTTGTCACATTAATACGTTCCTTTTGTAGTGAAAATGCCTTTTGTATATCCCTTTGTTACTTAAGGGTCACGTTAGCTTATTCAGTAAGCATGAAAATGGTGTTTAAAAACCCTTGCAGTGGACATCCCTTTTTCAAATGTTTAATAGGAGTATAATGCAGTGGTACTTCAGGATACAAACAGCAACTCTCAGAGCTCAGAAAGGGGACCTGATACAGACGAGCAAAAGACTCCCCCCTTTTCTTGGTTGAGGTAAGTAATACAGTGTTTTGCTACTTTTAAAAATCGGAGACAAATAATGCAGGATAGCTTTTCTTCAAAGCGAACATTTCAAGGTCATCAGTCATGTTAGTCTGACGTAAGGCGCATAATGAGTTCATTCTGATAGTCCGCATCAGAACCGAGCAAGCCAAACCTACCTGGAAAATGCAGGAGGTAGCAGGGAAAAGTCCAAGAATGTCTGTGAAGCAAAACACAAGAAATTGCCTGATACCCTTACAGCCAGACCTATGCAGAAAGTTTGTGCTTTAAGGTATTAAGGGTATATTTGCCACTCTCTTAAGGACAGGGTGGGAGCGTCTTTGGTTGGAAACCTAGGAGGTCTGCAGCACTGTAATTCTTCTTGGGGAGAAGGAAATGATGTAAGTTTCTACTTCTGGAATCTTTGCCCACTACTCTATAAATTTAAAGAAATAAAACACAAACAGAAAATTGATTTTTGAATGACAGTGAATTATTGTCATTAGAGGAACTGTAGTTTTGTGTCAAGGGGAGACAAGCTTGGTGTACTATGTGCTACTGTGTACTATATGCTACTTTCTGGAGCATTACTTAATGTACCAGTCATTGCTGGGAACATGGAGTCCTTTTAATGCTAGTCAGGTAATATGTCATTCTCTCTGTAGAAACTCTGCAGCAGAGACATGAGTTATATACTGATGTAGTTATCAGAAGATCATGTGGTAGCACTAATGTGAGTCACTACAGTGGAGTTTGCCCCATTTGAAATTTTTACATAATTAAAGTGAGTCATTGTCCAAATTCTGCCAAAGTGCAGATGCCTTTAATTTAACATATGCAATTCAGCTTGAATATGCCTTCCATAGGGTGAGCATATTTTCTTTTGTGCACAACTCTGGGTTAACTCTGGTCTGGGAGTTGTTTCCTTTCAGTATTTAGTGTGCAGTGCTCCCACTGAAATCCATGGCAGCTTCAGTAAAAATAGCTGGAACACCCAGACCTCAAATAGACCTCTCCACTTCATTTTATGTTCAGCTGGTAATTCTTTAAATACACAGTTAGATCAAAACAAGTGTATTTTTGTTTCTGTAATAATGAAGGATATGGCCTACATTTCCTGGTGAAATACATTCAGTTGCCTTCTGCGATTTCTGTCTCTCTAACAAGGCAAAGCTCAGAGAGAGGATTAGAAAGGTAAGAAAAGTTTCTTTAAGAGAAAGCAAGTTGGACATGCTTACATAAATATCGGACCTTTGAAATTATAAACTTCAAGATAGTGGATGGCTTAGTACTGAGGGGAACTTAAACCAGATCATTTTACCAAAGAATAAGACCACCCTCCATGCAGCTGTCTGGATCACCAAAGTTTCTGAAGATGTCCCAGATCATTTGGTTTCTGAGGTCTGAAGATGACTATCTCTGAGTCACTTGGCTGAAATGACTCTTTCTTTCCATCTTTCCCCCTTTCCCTCTTGTCTTTTTCTCTTTCTTATTTTTAGTCCCCCTCACCTTTTTTCTCTGTTGCAAATCTAATTGTTCTCAATCTAATGCTCACACATAACAAAAATGTGGTTAACTGTTGCATCGAGAAGTAGCTTGTAGTTTTGCTGGACAGAGAAGGAAAGAACAGGCATGTATGGAAATGTTGGGAAAAATTCAGATTAATTAATGAGAGATGGAGAAAATGACTAAGGCTGGTCTGCTAATTTCTGAGTCACTGACTAGATGCTATTTTTTCTTATTTGTCAATGTCTCCCTTACTAGGGACATTAAATAATGTTTACATTATTTAGTAGTAAATAATGTTTACTACTGTAAATTCTTTCTCAGGAGGGGAAGAGTAGGAGGAGGTTGTAATACAGGAGAAACTTGTATTTGATTCAAAAAGTCAGTTCTCCTGTAGAAGGACTGCAGCCTTATGCAAGAGGCCATCATGTATGCTAGTCCATCCAGAGAGTAGCCAACCAAAGGAGTATAGGTTTCAGGCACTCTCTGAGTCCTGAAAGCTACCTTAGTAATTTATTGATGATGGAGGTGAGAAATAGTTCTCCTGTGGTCTCCCATCCCATGCTGTTCAGTTAATACTGCCAGCAAAGAAAGAAGTTACTTCACCTTCACCTGCTGCAGAGAAAGGATTATGCGGGTAAGCAGTCCTGCGTGCCAGGTAAATAAATAGTCAGACTCAGGAGCATGTGATTTTTGACACCCTCAGTGCCTATTTCATATTCCTGTTGTATTTAAGTGTTCTATTATGTTTGTGATCTCTGAGCTTGTTCCTGTTAACTTTTTCTCCCCCCAGTAAAAATTTCTCTGGCAAAAAATAAAGCTGCACAGATGTGCTAGAATAGTGAAGCACAGTGTCCTAAATGATGTAACTCAGGTTTTGGGAGCAGGATAATTGCAGTTGTGTGATGCTTCTTTTAGAATAATTAGTCTTACTGAGAACCAGGGTATAAAAGCCTGTGTAAAGCACGGTAATAAGGCAGTTACACCATTTCCAGTATTTGTGTGCCCCTGCATAGCACTGCGGATCAGAGCAGGCGTGGCCATAATGATGGTCAAGGAATGATTTCATCTTTATAGCCCTGTGCCAGGACTGTGATACAAAATACGTGGGATTCATTCTAAAGAAAAGAGGCACTCATCTTCCATATTAAACCAGGAGGCCTTTGAGATCATTAAGAAACATTTTTATAAGGGAGAGGTTTATGTTCCCGTTCGTGGAGCCAAAGTCTGTTCTCATACCCTGTTACTACCTGGCATTTGCCCATCCAGGAGTGAACTCTACTTCAGCTGCAGTTGCAGATGTTGGGATTTCCATTTCAAAGTACAAACAATTCTAATATTAAAAAGGCTATTTCCCCAGTGGGAATATGGGTTGCATGAGCTTCTTGACTTTTCTGGTTCGTCTTTTGATCATATATGATAACACCTTTAGATCGCTCTGTCATTTTTTTTTTCGGTAGCATCACAGTGGACAAAATGTTAGTAGAAGTTGAATTGAAAAGGGTCCTCAGAGATATAAATGTTCTCTTCCACTTCTCACTATATGGTTGACTCTGCTGCCCTTTTCTGTTGGGGTTTAGTCTGCTGGGGCGTTTCTTTGCTTCAGTTAAATATACCTATCTGTTATATAAATAAGGGATAGCCTTGGCCATTAAGTAAATCTACTGATGGAGGGAAAAGGGATTTTCTAGAGTGCCTGTGTGCCTTTCTGAGACATGGAGCTCAAAAACATCTGATAAGGTAACCTTCAGCTGGTTTTCTACAATGACTTTTGTCAATGAGCCTTAAAAGCATTGATATTTTCAGGCATTATAGCTGAAGAGAACTGCAATGTCCTTGAACTACCCACCAGTGAAAGGAATGACATCTCCAAACTCAGCTGGTGAATTCCCATGTACTGCCATATATGACTTTTCCCTTTCGGGAGTGTCTGGCTGCTGCCAGGACCTTTGCTCTACCCAGTATGCAACACCAGGCTGGTACCACTCTCAGGTGCTGCCTGGATTTGCTGTTGCCCTCAGAATGTTTGCTCCCATATTGTGCAGTGAGGATAATCCTTTGTTTAATTTTTTTAACATTTTGAAAGGAAAATAGGGGTCTCATTCAGGTCTTTCCATTTTTGCATGATAGTACAGTTGAACAACGTGTACATGTGTTAATTAAACATCCCGTCTTATCACTGTTTTGGTAAGTGTCCTGTAAATTTAATCACTACGACACCTCTGTACACATTACAATCCTTTTAAAGATCTAGAGAAAAATCCTGGTGGATTATTCAAAGCACTAAATCACACAGAATTACAGTAGTTATTAGAGGCATTAAAACCTCTGATAAGAAGCTTTATCATGCATTTTTGGGGAAGCTTAATCTTTATCAGAGATGACTGTAAATAGAAGGGAACAGTAAAAAAACTTGATAACAGTTTATTTTACAGTACATCAATAATCAGGTACTGTAATTACAGTATAATTACATATTTATTGCATAGTAGGTAACTACAGTATATTGGTTTTCTGGTTTTTCTATTATTGCAACTACCCACAAGACCTGAGCCAACAAGGTGCCTTATTCTACTCACGCTTACCCTGGGTTTACACACATATGCACATACAGACATATTGACATTACATGTATGTTTTGACTGACTTCAGAGGAGTTGAACCTGTTTACATGCAGGAGGAACAGGAAGTGGGACATGTTAAAGGTCTCTTCCACATATACATTTATCTAGATTTAGGACTATAAAGGAAGAGAATCTGATTTTAGCTGTGGTTATATTTAGCTATCTAATTTTTCCCCCTCTTTTTTATGCTGGAAAAGTTGTGTTATTCTTAATCACTTAGATAAACCTCTCAGTTACAGACCTACTCAGTGTGTGGGTGTTTATATTATGTCTAGATTATTTATCTCTGTACATCCAAATCTGTGTATAGATTAGATTAAGTCTCTGTTAATTGTAGTTGGGATGTGTGTGCATGCCTGTGTTTATGTATTTCCAGGAGTAACCCTGAAATATTCTGTCATTTTTGTGTGTAGGTTAAGTGAAGATAGCCAATTAAGTGTGACTTTTTCTAATTTAGTGCTGTTTATAGTGTTAAAGGTTCTAGTGAATTTGAGAGTTGCTGTGAAGCTGGCAGAAGAAGTGTTCATGTTGAAATTAAGAGCTTTTCTTAGTAGCAAGTGATGAAGATGTAATACAAAATATACCCCCATAAATAGTATGGAGTGACTTCTGCTCCTCATGCCTTTGGCAGGAGCTCAGCTATACCTCCAAGCACAGATTTGGGCAGTGCACCCCAAATCAGCTATAGAGAATTTGGTGAAAGTCAAAAGGCAAAGCAATGAGGGTGATAAGAGAGTGAGGAAATGTGACTTCTTAGGAAATACTGAAGATATTGGGGTGCTTGGCCAGAAAAAGAGATCTCCGAGGGACAACATGGCAATGGGCTGTAAGAACACAAGAAACTCTGGGAAAAGAAAGTCAGTAATTCATTCTCCATGGTGAGAAATGGGAGGGTATGAGGAGTAATTTGTTAAATGGAACCAAACATATTAGATAATAGCAATGACCTTCTAAGGTAGGTAAAACACCAGAGAAAGGCAACTTGGGCTGTTGTGGAATTTCTTCTGTTGGAAATTTTTCAGAAACAGGCATAGACGGTCCTTCCTGGAGGCACAGAGGAGGACAAAAGGCATCAAGACTTATTAACAACACTCCTAGCCCAGTTTTCTGTGCCTTGATGACCATCTGTTTAAGAATCATAGTTGTGAAAAGGTGGCATGTTCCCAGTTTGCTTACCGGTAGGTCAGAAGAAAAACAGATGAATTGCTCATCTGAAATAAAACCTCTGTCCAACAAAAGCCCTTGGAAAGAATCACCATCCACGTGGTGTGGTAAACTACTGAAACTTCATTTCTATCAAAAGCGCAGATGCTACACTGGTTGAAACTGGTGGCAAAATCTCTCCTGGCAGTAGTGGAACCAATGTTAATAAAATCCCTGTGTTTTGCTCATCGTTTTCAACTAGTGATTGCACATGGCAGGCATAGTTTATACTGCTCAATAGTAAACTACAGTGAGAATAATTGCATTTCCAAAAGCAGTGACCCTACTGTTAGCTTTGACTTTGTTCCCATAGCTAAAGTCTATTAGCAAATGTGAATATACACTTAACTCACGCTAATTTTCCTTTTCTGATCATTTTGACTGATTAAAATTTCAGATAATATATTTAGTATCCAGTATTTGTTGATTAAGGGACTCCATGTTTAATGTTCAGGTGAAATAACTCAGATATTTTTTTTCTTCTTGTGTGAAACAACTCTCAGTGAGATAACAGTGTAACTTTTATTATTTTTCTTATTTTTTTCTGGAAGAAATTATGGTTTTATTTCTATAGTAGCTGACATTTGTAGTAAACAGTGAGAGGCAAGGATCCAATGTGAGAATCATTTGCTTGATATACCAAAAATTCTTCCTGCAGAAGATGACAGTGATGGTATTTTAGGCTGGGTTGGTGCAATTTGGTACAAAGAGATAGTTCCTTGGGGTTTTATCTCCTTCTTTTTGAACATATGAGGGATGAATAAGCACTGTATTTGCAACTCTCTAACTGTACTACAAGAGGTCCATGCTCTTGGCCATATGGAAAGTATGTTGCATTAAGCAATACCCCTAAACCTCCAAATGCTTTCCATCTGGGAAATGCTTCAAATTGAAATTTTTTTAAATTATAACACCCTTGTGGGTACAGGTGATGGTCGTGGACCCTTTATCACTTAGCCCACCTTGCATCAAATGATGTGCAAAATGCCACACTTATGAGTAACATGGAAATGCTGCACTATCAGGACAGAAATGTTCGAATCTTAATTTGGAAGACTTATTTGGAGGTTGTTGGTTCCTTTGCAGGAAACATCAACAGAATGATGCTGAGGTTGCTGTTTATGGCTGAGGCCACTTTTATGCAGTCCACCGAGTGTGTTTACAGTGTTCATAATACTGCTGTGGGGTTTTGTCTCCATTTCAGAGAGAAAGGGGTCTCCTGTGGTTTTCTGAACACAATGAACAAAGGACTTTCTAAATTTCTTTTTAGACTGATGGTATTTCTAATGCTAAGGATATTAAGGATATGGTTTTCTAAAAATTTGTTTTATTTTAGTAAACATTCTTTTTACAGAGGCACATTAGAGAGAAAAGAGTAGGATTATTTAAGGGAGGGGAATTAATTGTGTCACTTCTATAGGCATTAGGTAAATTGCCTCACTTATAGTTAAGAGGTAGCATGGGAGCATTTAAGTATAGGGTACCTGCAATGCACTTTATGATAGTCTTAGCTTATGACCTTAGATCATTTTATTTCTCTATTAAAGCGAGACATTCCACACTGAGACTACGATTGTTCACAGTGCAGTAGTTAGCACCTTGTGTCCTGAAGACTGCGTGGTGTACTGTGATAAAACACTGAAGGAAGTGTTGAGTATTTGAGAAGTTTATATGGTAATCCAAGAAATAAAAGGTGATATCTGATATGTGGTAGGATGGAAGATATGTAAATGAGGTGTGGAAATGTCTAACTCATAATTACGTTCTATGTGTTTTACCCATAAGCCCATTTTAAATGGTACAGCAGATGCCACAGTAAAGAGAATAACTTAAAAAGTAATTATGGGCTACCCAGAAATACTAGACTAAGTCCCTGACTCCAGAGGTAGTAAAGACCTTACAGGTCAGTCCAGTGATGATGCTTAGCATTTATGTGCGAATTTGGCATTTCACAGAGGAGTGCTCAGATCTCTAGGAACAGACTGTGCTAACTTGGAGCACCCTCCTGCCTTGGGGAGAAGGGAGAGTGACTGATAGAAGTTTCTGAGTTTTACATGAAATAAGTTGTCACAGGAGGAACAAGATGATGCCTTTGGACACAAGCAGCACTGAGTTCTTTTCCGCATGAGAACAAATGCTGACCGTGATGCTGAGTGCTCCCTTTAGCCTGACACCACGACTACTGCTGCTTAGGGACCTAGGCAGAGGTAGTTCATGGCTCCAGGTAGTTTTTGGTGGTATTGCATGTTACATTGTCCAGTCCATTGCAGAGGGATAAATTGGGTTGTGAGTAGAGATGTGGCTCTAAGATTATGTAGACTTTCAAGTCAGAATTGAAAAACATACCACATTTAGACGGTTTCAGGGTTGGGGAACAGCTGGATTCTCAGGATTACAGTACGGTGCTCAGAGTTCAGTGATAAAATTACTGCTGAAAGCTTGGATACGGTAATGCTTAACAACCCAAAAGTCTCACTCTTAAATACCAAAATGATAAGTTGTGGGTTTTTTTTCTTTTTGAGTGGATTATTTCAGTGGGAATGCTGTAAATTTGGCATAACTACCATAGTAGGAATGACTTTAGCTATTGCCCCTGGAACCACATTTAACCTATTGACTGAAAAGTGGGTGATGCTTTGTGCTCAATATCAAATCTTAAAACATCAGGCAAAGGTTTAAAATAGTTCCTACCACTCTCTGTATGCCAAACATATTAGAGTTGCACTTCAAGCTGCGGGAGCGGTGGGATGGATTTCCAGCACATGGATTTCCAGGAAGAACCTCCCTTTCATGAGACAACTGATGTGTAACTGGTGCCCTCAGTCTGGCACAACTGCAAGCCCAGTCTTGTCCATGTCCCTGGAGCTGCATGGATGGCTGTACAGAGTGGGAGCTGGCAGCACATGTACCATCACCTGTGTTCAGTTCATGGCTGTTCACTTCACGTGCACACATTTTATGGGTGTCCATTGTACCTGGAAGAACAGCAGGGAGCGTCTTAGCACAGCCTGTAAAGTTTGCAAAAAAAAAGAAAAAAAAAAAAAAAAAGACAAAAAAGAGGAACATAGGTAGGCATAGCTGAAATATTTTGTGTTCATTTGTTTCTCCTCATGCAGTCAAAGCGTAGTAAAATGTATATACCTGCTCAGGCACCCAGAGTTTCTTCCAGAAAGGTCAGCTCCCCGAAATGAAGTGAAAAAATAAGTTAGGTAGGAGTGATGACTGAGAAAAAAGCGAACTTTATAGCAAAAAGCCAAGAGTAAAATCTCAACATAGGAGATTTGTTTGCAGCACAGGACTGAACAAGCAGTAAGTTCTTAAGTTATCCCAGCAGAGGAAATCATCTAAATACATAGATTAAAAAAGGTTTCATTTGCTCCTCTCAACAGCAGCTGCTCCGTGATTTTTGTTGTTATGACTTTTTACAAGCATTGTTTACACAAAAATCACATTATTCTCCCACTGCTGACGTAGCTGATGATGTAAATACGCCTGCTCAGGGCCTGTTCCTCAGGGAGGCAGAGCACGCAGGGCTCTGAGCACCTCGGGTTGGTTGGAAGCTCTTGATGCCAGGATTTTGGGACCGGCTGCCTTCGTGTTGAGCTCTCTGGGCTCCATCACTGGAAACGAGATTTGGTACTCAAGGAGAAACGACCTTGTTTGAGAACCACGGTGCAGGGTAAATCTCTCTATTCCTTAAGCAAAGCATTGCATATTGTGTCTTCTGAGAAGAAGTACACTTCTCTGAGTGTTAGTCAGGAGGCTGTCTGGCAAGATGCAGAATATAGAAACAAATTAACCCAATCTCTGCATTTAGCAGCAATATTAATACTTTTCCCAGGTAGCACTTGCCATGTGTGCCTGTTTATTTAGGGTTTTTTAAGTGACATTAAAACTACCTTCAAGGTAGATCTCTTCCAAAATCCATTCCAGACAGAGAGGAAGGATCGTCTGACAGGAGCCGGCGGCAGCAGGACAGGCTGACTGCGTGCTCCCCGCCAACGAGTGCTGCTCTGAGTAAGACATCAGGGAAGGACTTTGTGCAGAAAAATAATGAAAGCACTGACAGGGTGAGACCATATGCAGAATAAGAAAGCTTATTTCCTTAAGAGGAGCAATCATGCTTTATTAAAGAAGCATTGTAAGGAAACAAATAAGATTTAAAAAAATTACTTCTTGCAGAAGCAATACAAAAGGAATTTCTCATAGGAAAGGAATGCTAAGTGAATTATTTTTGTGATATGAAAGCATTCCAGTATTGTGCTTGCAGCCTTTCAGGAAGAGGGGAAGAAAGAAAGTGAAACTAACTGGGAACGACTGAAACTAGCTTCACTGTATAGGCTGAGAGGAATGAGAGATTCAAAAAATAATTAAATGAATGGTGCATTAGATAACTTTATAAGCGTTTCCTTTAACATGGGAAATATTTGTTCTTGTGAGTGTGAATGCAACCTTTATTTTCGTCCGTTTTAATCTGCCTTGCTTCTAATACCAGTAGTTCGATGAGTTTTCAGCAGAGGAGACAGCCAACCGAGACCACTGTTTGGTACATGTGTAGCTGGAGATTTTGGCAGATCAAGCTAAAAAGCCATTGAAGCAGAATGTATCCTGTAGCTCTGCCTTTAATTTCTAACAGTTAATTATTGCTGGTTCTGAGCAAAGATTCTGTATTCAGTCTTCTGCCAAACATGGTGAGCATCAAACCCAGATCAGGCGTTATGCCTCTGGACTAAGTGATGCAGATTTGCTACTTAAATGTTTTGGTTGTTTTGGTTTTCTTTCTCTCTCTGCCAACTGCTTTGTTCTGACTATCTACTGTGGAGCTGTTGTCCCAGTGATCTGAGTAATCCTCTTCCTCTGAGCAGCTCTTAAGCATCCATGTTTTTATCAGGAATTGTGTAATTCATTCCATCCCATAGGCAGGTAGTGGAAAAGAGTGGGGAGTGGCATGTGAGCAGGGACAGTATATTGGGGAAGACTCAACAAGATAAACAGCATAGTACTTATACAAGAGGGAGAGGAAAAGTCCTGTCCCAGGGCTGAGTTTGAGTGTTATGTTGTCTTCTGAGAGATAGCGGGGTGGGAGAGAATGTGCCGAGCAGCACATGCCAAAGAGGCACTGTCTCCAGCACATCTCTCTATGCCACGGGGAAGCAGATTTCACTAGCAGTTGCTCACAGCCATGGCCATGCACTAGGTAACCTGCTGGTGACTACCACAGATTACCATGAGCTACACATGAATCAAATGGCCCTGGTTTTTGATTTGTGTAGTTGTGACTCAGCTGACTGTAGAAGATGTAATTTTGACATGGAAGGGCAGAAGTGGAGATATGTGAGAGCCAACATATAAAATAGTATAAATTTGATCACACTGGGGACTCTTGTATTGTCTCAGTGCCCAGGAATGATTTAGGCCATAACGCCCATTAGCAACATGGGAAGATAGGTGTGTAATTCTCACTTTGGAGGCAACTACTTTCGTTAGTGTCCATGTGCCAGCTGCATCGACTCAGAACACTGTAAGGAGCTCCATTAAGTTCTATTGGGTCCATAATCTGCACATTAAGAAAAATTTACATGATAGATGGAGCTGTTAAAGTCTAATTGGGTAATCAAAAATTAGTTAATGTGCCAAAATATGTATTTAGCTGATAAACTCTAATGGTTCCAAGGGGTTCTAATATTAATAGAAGGCATGCTTGCACGCTAAGGAGTTGAGAGTAAGATATTGCTCTTCTAACACTCATTTCAAATAAAGATCCCAAAGCACTTGACAGATATTAAATCACTTATTGATTTGATTTTTCCAAAATATGTCCATCCAAGGCTCTGCGGGAATATATGTTAACAATAATGTCAAGTTTGCACATAAGTAATAAATTATAATTTCCCCCTCTTTCCAAGTTTATAAAGTGCAATAATCACTCTTGCCCTTAAACCCAGTTAAATCCTTTCTGGGCTGTGTCTTCTTTAATTGAACCATATTAGGTCCCCATGATCTACTGTATTCCACTTGAATGACAAATAAGTTAAACTCCAGTGAAATGAACTGGTTTGAAAACGGTTAGAGGTAAAGTAAGTGGCAGACTCAGTAAAAGAACATGTCATTGCTGGTTACTTCTCCTTTACTCTGCAGGGTGACCAACACAGCATTTATGTATTCACAGAGCCAGAATGATGTTTTGGCATTCTGCAAATAGCTTCCTTACCTATTCGTTCAAGTTTCATTCTACTTTAAATTGAGAAAATGAATGAGAATTTTAAAATAACTCTTCTGCTTAATCATTTCAAAATGTCCTAATATAATATTAATAGCATGCCACTCCCACATTATAACAGCATGTGGTTCTGTGTTTGTACAGCATCTGGTGTTATAAGGACCTCATCCAAGACACTTTTGTAGGCTCTTCTACAGTTCAAACAGATAATGATAGCTTTATTTTAATATGGAAAAAGGTTATCCTTGTTGTGTGGAGGAAATGGAGGCCGAAAAGGAATACCTGTCACAGCAGTAGAACTAGACTCCAGACTCACATGTTGCTTTGCTGCTCTGACTGCTGGACCACAGCACAAAGGCTTTACTGAAACTTGCGTCTGTTGAAAACAATTTCTGGTTTGGTTAATATATGAAATACCTTTATTTCTCTGCGGGATTTATAACAGTAACTATCTTGAGTGTAATCAGACCTACTGTGCTCTAAAAATGCTTCCAGACATCTAGAAATGCCAGACAGCCAAAGTCCCTTCTGTTCAACTAGTCACGCCTTTGAGGAGGAAAAAGGAACATGTCTAAGAAAACTCAGGCTTAGGGTAGCCTAATCCTATCTCCATACCATGTAAATATTTAAAGAGAAAATGCAACAAACACATTGTTGAATTTCCTACTTTGGATGACTGTCACATTTTTAATGATAGTTGAATAGTTTTGTATTTTATTTATGTGGTGTCATTTGTTTGCTGGGGAATATGAATTGAATGGTTTCCTTGCCTCTGAATTTGAAAATGTATTTTCCCCGATATCATTAGTTGAAGGATGTTACTACATAAATAAATAAATAAGCCAAGTGTTGTGATTGTTTGCTGTCTAATATACATAGATCCAAAAGTATACTGAAATGCTGTTTGAAACAGATGAGTCAATGCCACGTTTTCTGACATTTGCCTAGAAAGAGAGAAAAAACCACAACCCTCATAGAGATGGAAAAGCCAGAAACAGTCACTTGGCTTTTTGGGAAAGGTCTGGCCTGAGAAAGGAGCTAAAGAAAAAAAAATAAGGTGGGGAATAATGAATTCATCAAGCTGAAAATGCACAAGCCAATGAAGCGCTTAGATTTCAATAGAAGGCAAATGGAAAGAGAGCCCTTGTTACTGCTGAGATACAGCGACACGGCTGCACTAATCGCTTGGTCATGCTTGGTAGACAGTAAGTCATTATGGGCCATGACATGGTGAGAACAGGCACCAAGGTTTGTTGTTAAAAAAATTGTTCATTTAATATCCTCAACCAAGATCATCCCTCTCCTTTACTTTTCCCTGTGCCCAAATCCATCCCTCTGTGTTGGAGAAGTGCATGCCAGGCAGCATGGTTGGGCTTCTGCTGCAGAGCAAGAAGGGAATGTTTTTGGCAGGGTGTGACCAAAGTGGCGATAGACAGAACTTTCCTACAGTGGGAATTAGACATGTGTTGGTAAGGGGTGATGGCTCTATTGTAGTCTCTGTGGAACAAGCTGGTCAGCTCAGGTGTACCTGTGCAAGAGGCTGGGAGTACTTACTAGTTTTAGTACGGGTAGCATGAACATGAGAATGAGCAGAGTGGGACTGTAAGACCAGAACAGAAGTAAACAGCTGGATCCTTGTCCTCTGCTTCAGTCATTGCTGTAAAAAGTATTATGGGCCTATTTAGCAGAGCTTCCTGTGCTTAACAGCACTGTCATACTAGGTCAACAGTTAGGTGGACTGTACATCAGGGTTTAAATTGGACAGACCTTTAAATACTTGTCACATTTTGGGTGTATAGACTGTGGTACCTAAGAGGCTTGTAGAGTATTTTGGTCATGAATTCATGTTTGTAAATAAAGGACTCAAAGAGCAGTTTCTAGATTTTGAACAGTCTGTCTCACCAAATTTTCTCTCAACTAGATTCAAAATTAATAAAAGTGTTGAGATTGCTTTTATGTGAGAGGGGCCCCCCTCTATTAAAAAAAAATAAAATTCCCTAGGCTGTAATTTGGACAACTGGCCTTTTCTATTTGAACAGAAGGAAAGATGCTGAACTGAGTGACATTGGGCTGGAAAAAGAATAGTTTCTGGGAACTTGTAACACTGAGGAAAGTCTCCTCAGAGCTTGGTCTTTCAAGGTAGGTAGGCTTTGGTACAGTTGTACTCATTGATTAATGCAGTGCTTGGAAGGAGTGCTGTGCTAGTGCGGGAGCTTGGAAGCGCCGGGCTCTATTCTTGGCTCCTGCCACAGACTTCCTCCTATGTCCTGATGAACAAGGCCTTTACATCAACACTTTTTTTTTCCTTTTTAAGTATTATTACCTTGTAAGAATTTCCTTGCATTTTAAATCTGTGGGGAATTAAATGGAACAGACGTTTAGATTCACTTCCCCCCCTCCTTCACTAATAGACAAAATGGAGAGGATATAGAAATGTGTTTGAAAGATCAAATCAATGCACTTATTTTGTAACCAGAAACTAAAGGGAACAAGCTGTTGGTTTCTTTAAAAATACACATCTACTTTTTCCCCCCAACCTCCTCCTAAGATAAATCACAATCAGCCTTTGAAAGACTAATTTAGGAGTCCATATCCAAAAATGTAGCTGATGACTGAAAAAAAATGGGCATAGTGTTGACTAATAAAACTGTCTAGCTATATGAACCTTTAAAATGAAGAAATTGCCCATCCACATATTTTTTCTGCCACATATCTTAATTAGCTCCACTGCTACTTCCACTTTCCCATTAATTAGTCCCATACTACTGTGAAGCGAGCACTGAGAAAATAGCCATTCTTCATCACTTATGTTACGGTACAGGACATCACCATTCTGACCAGAGAAGAAAGAAGGACAGTCTATGAGAGCATAGCTATCTTGTAAGGTTCCTGAATTCCTTTACAGATGTGCATTATATCTTTTAAAGGGGGAATTTAATGTCCTGAACACATACACACACACTTACGTATATTTTCACACAAAATTAGTAAATCTAGAGTACTGAACTGTGAGCTGCTCTAGGGTGTTTCTTCATGATAAAACTAATATTAGGGAAAGAAAGAGACTAGGAGGCCAGAAGTTAATTAAAAATAAAAAAATCAAAAATCATATGTATTTAAGGCAGAAGTAAAGTGCTGAGAATTCTTTGTTTTCTTCCTCTTTCTGTAGTCCAAAAGGAGAAATAATAATGAAAAAAACACTAAATTGAGCTCAGTTCACTCTTTAAGAAAAACTCCCCAAATTCGCTGAGTCAAAAATGAATCTGGATAGCTAGCAGATTCATCTACAAAATTACCATTGCTCCTCCAGTCCTTATTCAGATGAGATAAGTTTTATTTTTGATAGGCATGTGTGTGAGCTTGTTAACCAAACCCATAATTAATGGACTTTTAAGATCTAGAGCCCCAAATACCTTTAAATTATAAGATCTTAAGGGTGCTGACCTGTGAAAAAAGAGGTTTACAAAGGGTATCACTCATGCTCGTAAGCTTTCTAAGGGGCTTGGCTAACATATTTCCTAGTCGGGTGAAAACTGTCTAACGTAGTATCAACATTTCTGTTATTAGTGGCTTTAGTTTTATTCCTTGCAAACCATCTCCAGGTTGTGGGGATTAGATGAAACTGATAGACTTGCCTACTGCCTAAGAGTTTTCTTACCACCAGGAGACCACAGACCACCTTGTTGTGAGAAGCAGTCTACATATAGAACAGAGAAGCTTGGAGGGGCTGGAAAAATAGGGATTTATGGCATGGCATCAAAGTACAGGTAGGTAACCACGATACTACCCGTTCTGCAGAAAAATGTGATCCTGCATAGTCCTGAGTTTCCACAATCAGTTATTCAACATCTCTGCAGTGAATTAAAGTTCAGTCTGAGGATTTATCTGTTGTTTCATCTTGATGAGACAGAAATGATTGAGTTTAGGCCAGGCATAGCTAATTTATCTTAACACAGATGAAGCCTGTATACCCATCTTCAAGCTAAGTTTCTCATCTTGATATCTGAGAGTCTTTAACTATCTGTCATGAGAACTTTCAGTTCCTCACTTAAAAAAGAATAATTAGAGAATTCAGTATGCCAATTTTATCTGATTAAAAAAAGCATATAAGCTCTTCAACCATAGTTTGTCAAGTTTATTCTATGTATTACCAAAGTTGGGTAAAGAGATAGGTCATTCAGAGAAGACTATGTGGTGTAGTATGAAGGTTGTTTTTCAGGTTCATAAAGTGATCTGATTTCATTTTGAGTTCCCAATTGATGTTTGTTTTTATTTAAAATGTCTGTAAGGGTAACTGTTCAGAATGTACTATCCAAGATAATAACATTAACTGGCATGGCTGCAAAATCAATAATAGTAACAAAAATATACCTCTACTGATTAAGAGTGACATAAAATAAATTTGTTAACTGAAATAGATGTAGTCAACAGTTTAAACACGTGTCTTAAATACTGTAATGCAATTCATAGTTCTTATTTTAACTTTTAGATAATTTTTTAAAGATCCTTTAAAAATGTGTATTGCATTTCTCTCCTTATAAGAAGACAAGCAAAATTAAGATAGAAGGCATTTCACTTCCTCTAATAGAGCTCCCACCCACGAAAATAAACCTGATAACAAAACTGTAGTGTACTTCACCCACAGAAAGTAATTGAAAATGGTAATTCACAAACTACAGACTAGTTTTGAAGGGCAGGTCTTTGTCATCAGGCTTCATGAGAAACAGCAGAGCAGAAATAAAAATAGATCATTGACCAAAAATATCCTTTTCCAGCTGGGTCATTTAAAGAATGTCCTTTTTTTTATTATTTTTTTTTTAAATCATAAATACAGCTGATCCAAACCTACCCCAAAAAGGGGTCTAACTCAGGTCAAATACTCTGGAGGGTTTTGTTGTTGCTTGCTTGCTTTGGATTTTTTTTTAGAGCAGGAACGGTTAGAGGGATGAAGTGTGATTTGCAAAAGTACAAAGCCTGGAATAGGGTCTTTGAGTCAGATTCACGTTCATCAATCTGTGACCAGCACCAGGGTGTGTGCATCCCAGTCATGTCACTTCCAAAGCCAATAGATAGAGCTTTTTGAGGTCCTCTCTGCACTGGCTCATGGGTTTGGGACTTGGCAGATAAATCTAGATGTGTGGGCCACATATGCATTAACCTACTAAAGCTGATTATTAGTGTCTGTCACATAAGAAGCCTAAAGGCTTTTGGGAACTGAATGGGAATACCTTGGGCACTCAGTGTAGCGTTGTCATAAAGACACAGGTCAACAGTATGGCAAGTTGATTTTTAACTCACTTTGGGTAGAAAATGAAGACACTCATCCATTCATTTAGGCATCTTCAAGCTGTTTGGAGACACTGCAATTGAGATTAGACTTTTATATACCGGGGGCATATCTATTTATACAGTTGAAAGTCATGGAAACGCTCTCTTTCTGTAGATTTATTTTTTTAATATTTTTAAAAAAAATTATTTAGCTGTGGGGATAAGACCATTAAAAAGCACCACTTCCCCATGTGGGTAGAGGGGGCACTGAGGAAGTGATTTTCACTGTGCAAGGACAGGAGATCGACTGGTGGTTGGCAGCAAGGCTATGAGGATGCTGTGCAGGTACGTATCACATGATTTCCTTGTATCTCAGCATGTCAAAGAAAGGCTGAGGAGCAGAAGGATGAACAGCATGCTCAAAGGCACACCTGCAACAGGAGTTCACCAGCCACCCCTTAAGTGGAGAAAAGCAGAAGGCTATAGGAGAGGATCACACTGCACGTCCATGAAGCTCTGAGTAAGGCCATCTGCACTTGCTGTAGCTCTCCAGAGCTTTGCTAGATCCCATGGAAGCCCAACAAGAGCTTGAGGTCTGAGCTAACTGAAGTTATCTGCTGCAGCACAAGCACTCTGGCATTTGGGCAAGTCAGATCTTCAACTTCTGTAAACAATTTCTGCTTAATTGGGGGCTGTTTGTTCATGCCAGCTACTTGTTTTTGCCTCCCGTTTAAATGAAAGTTTGGCAAAATTTTGCTTGCATCCCCTCCATGTGATAGCATTTCACAGAAAAGACACATCTGGGATGCTACTACAGACACTTCAGACACACATAAAATTCATTCTATCTCTTTATTTTAATACATAGGCACAGCTTGGAGCAGAGATATAAAACTGAGTATTGACAAGAGACACAAAAATATGAAGATTCTAGTTCAGGACTATCAGAGATAATGATACCTAAACACCTTAACCTCAAACTCATTAGTCTCACATATCTCAATCAATATGGATTCTCTCAGAAATCAATTTTCAGCAGCAAATATGATTGTTAAATAATTCACAAGTTACAGGCCTTCAGGCAAGAAGAGGTTAGAGAAGCAGAAGGAAAGTGGTGATCTTGACCTGAGATGTGATTTCAATTAAAAGAGGAGAGCATCTGTATAACATAGTTTTATGTTCAAGGTGTCAAACTGTTTAAAGAAAAGAGGATTATAAGTGTAAATTAAGTGTAAAGTATTTAAAACACATTCTTATTTTTCAGATATTATCATAAAGAATGCATTCAATTGATGAGCAAGGAATATGCGATTTTAGAAATCCCAGCCAATACTAGTGGCATAATTTCTTTTGTTTATTTGCTTTTGCTTTTCACTGGTCTGTATTTCATAGCTAATTTATTATGAAGTCTTAGTGAAAGGCAGAAGTGGTAAAAAACTTCAGGAGATTCTCTCAGATTCTTTGAATATTTCTGACCAAAGGCACAGGAATTTGTGTTTATTATAAGTTTTATTTTCTCATGTCTACTTTGTTCTATGTTTTCATATTTGCTATTAAGTGAATGACAGTCCTGAACAGAGACATTATTTTAGGGGTAGAAAGGTCAGTCTGGGGGAAATCTTGTGAGGTGGGATGGTACTAGCACTCCAGCGCTTTACTCAGGGCCTCCCCATGCCTGTTGCAGCCCATGGAAAGATTTGTATTGATCTGCTGAATCTTGGATCTGACTCTAATTATGCTTGTGTAAATTTGGAGTTACATCACTGAAGTTAATGGTATAATAACTATATTAGATTAATTCAAATATTCATATTCAGGCTCTGAATTCTTCAGATTTGTATTTCAGTTGTGATGTCCATAGATACAAGTTGTAGTTTTAACACAATTTAGAAATCATAATTTAATTAAAAATATTTACTAACCTAATTATTTCTATACCAGACATCTCTTTGAAGTAATTATAATGATACATTTTAATCTGATGTTATCTGTATTCTGCCAGGGATTTTTCAATGGGCATAATTTGGATAAATATCAAGCACTCCAAATGCATTTGAATTCAACCCAGGTCAATAATGGTATTACTGTCTGAAGGCCCTCAATGGGTTTAGTCAGATGAGCTGGTGAGCTTATTCCAGTTTTGACAGCACTTAGATGCTCTGATGTCAGACGCCAGCATAAACAATTCAAGGAGATGGAAGAATTGCAGTGAAAAGGTACCTCTGGGGAGGCTCACCTGAGGCTTTTGTATAAAGACCTAACTACGTTCCTAGTCTTGAAACTGTTCTGAGCTAAAGTTTAGGGTTACCATACATAAGACAAAACTTGAATCCCATACATGTTTTTAATTTCTTTCCAAAGCACCCCATCCTTCATGGCTGGCTTTCAGCCTTTCACCTGCATGAAGTTTCAGTTACATCACAACTAAAAAGGAAAAAAAAGAGAGAAATCCCAACAATGAACCTCTTCTTACAGATCTTAGAAGCACTGTATAGGTTCACCATCTCTAAGTTCGTTCAAAATATTAAAAAACACCACTTTTACAAATTCGTCAACTATTACTTAAATTACTTAAACCTTTTCTTGGAAGATGCATGAAAAATTTGAAGGGCTCTGTTTTTCTCAGCTGTGGATAATGAGTGAATTGTGAGCAGAAGTGAAAGGCAGCACCTGGCTGCTCATGAGAAGAGGGACAACATTAAGGAAGATCACAGAGATAGTATTGTTGTGTAGTGATGGCACTGTAGACTTGATCCCATTTTCTGTCTCAGATTACTGTGAAAACAGAAAATTTGTATCCATGAGTAAGGTCACGATCTGAGCTCATGTCCAGGAAAGTAAAAGAGGGGTCAGTGAGAGTGTTGATGTTTACTGCTATGGAATTACAGCCACCTGCCTCAAAGTGATTTCAGTCAAAAATGGGCTAGAGTGAAGCATAAAAGGTATAACATATCCCTATGTTACTCTTTTTTTTCTATATCTGGTTTTGTGTTGAATGAACTTAGTTTTTAAAAAATATATTTTGAAATGTGATTAGTGGTGAATGTCAGTGAAATTTATTGTACTATTAAAATCCTATTGGGTCTTTGTTTATGAAATGTATTTTCCTGTATTTGAGGTTTAGGAAGGCTTGATAATGAGGCTGTGAAGATTCATGGCCCTTTTTCTGCAGCTTAATTTAGGCTCTATATCAAATATGTAAAAGAATATTATATCTTCCTGCAGCCTGTGTGTGTGATACATTTTGTATTATTTCCCTGCCAATGTTATTTCTTTTACAAATGCAGAGATGTAAAATGGTGACAAACTGAGAAGCTTTGCTTTCTGTTATTTTCTAGGCTAGAAAGAGGAAATCTGAAAGCTATTGTGGTTACAAGTTCTGTAAGGTGAGACATATGCCCATGGTCATATGTTCAACAAAGATCACATTATTCTTGATTTAAAGTAATAATGGACAGCCAGCAGTGCAATTTGTGAGGAGGTGTTCCAGAGGCCCACTGTCTCTGCTGCCAGCTGAGAACTTCCACCTTCCTGTGTAGGACACTTGAAGATAAACGTTCCCGTTGGAAAGCAGCATGGTGCCCCTAGCCATATGGCAGTGACCTGGCAATGAGCTTTATTTAGCTTTAGAGGTGCAGCTGAGGGATACTCTCGGCCTTGGCTGTAATAAACTTTGGAGGATGGTGATTACAGTGGAAAGGTGTTACTTAGATTTTCACAGAGTTTGTCTGATCTCCTCCTTGGCAGCACTGATCACCAGCAGAATCATCTGTCAGAGTGAGAGGCACAGATATGGTAGGATCAGTCCCCAGGTGGTTTTGGTCTGTTGCAGGTGTATCTCTTCCCGAGTGTCATTACAGTGTGTGACTAAGGGAAACACCATATATTGCTCTTTTCCATAATTTAGGAAGATCTTTAATATATGTTTTCCTTGTACCATGAATTATTTCCCTCTCAACGCTCAAATCACCCCCAAGATCCTGGTGCACCAAGAGTGGTACATAGGTATCTGTGTACACAATTGTTCTCAATTCTTCAAACACCCTACTTACTAACTTGGTCAAATGGCTCTCTCCAGCCATAAGAGGGAAAGAGATTTCTGAAGAACAGGGTAAGACGTTCCTATTTGTTACAGATTCATCCTTATGTACAAGAGAAGGGCATTGCTTCCCACGTATGTTGGTGTAATTGAAATTACAGCCCTGCCCTAGCAGTCTATGGAGAAACTGATAAAGATCAATTTTGTTACCTCACCAAAAACTGGAATATCACAACTCGATCTCCTTTTACTTATATGATAGAAACTCCGAGTAATCCCACTGAAGGCTGGGGAATGACATAGGTAAAATTCTTGTTCTCTGATCAAGTCCCAAAGTCTTTGGAGCGAAAGCTTTAATTTGCCAGCATCTTCTGGATTGATAGGAACATTAGGAAATGAAACCATCAGGTCCATCTGTAAGATCCCTATGAGTAGTGTGTCCCTGGTTAGAATTGTTCTGGGGAGTGTCTTTGAATCCTACCTCTGCTATGTTTGAGATATTTAGCCAGAAAGAAACAAATCTTTAGGGCCAGGCTTTCCTTTCAGCTGTGTCCTGGGATGTCAAGAGAACAAAGCTCTCTTAATTGTTCCTCATTCAGGATGTGTACCATGGCATTATAATACTCAAACAATATTCATTAGGCAAAACAATTGCAATAATTATCTTATAAAAAGTCAAGTAGGGTAATTTCTTTTAAAATGAGGATAATCTCCAGAGGAGATTCTGCTCCAGTTTTGTTTTTGTTTGTTTATTTTTGGCTGAATGGTTTTAAATAGAAATTACTGAGGTGTCAATGACCTCTGGGTTCAATTGAATTAAGACATTTAAATGAAGTTTAAGCAATATTGGTATTTGCTGGGAGGTAGGAAATTGTGTCTGGGAAGCATACTGCAAATTTTGTTCTGAAGCAGTAGCCAAAAATCAGGTGGTGGAGGGGTTTTGAGCATTTCGGTAAGGCCCTTGAAATTGGAAAAATAAGACCTCATCCTTACCAGTCCTCAGGATGTTCTGCTGTTTGATGCTTTGAAACGTGACTGGGTTTTTTTTTGTGTGCCTATGGGGGGTCATACAGGCAATGAAAAACAGCAATAGCATTCCTTCTCCTTAATCGTCTTTTGCTTCTCACCTCTAACTTACTCCTGAGTATTAGCAAAATTCTGTACCTGGGTCTTATGATGCATGATCAGCACAGAAAAAGGATGCGGCAGTAGCTAAGTATTTAAAAAATCAAATAGTAATTTTTACTGGACACCATGATGATAATTTTCCTTCAAAAATCAGAATGATTTCTAGCAAGACAAGGTTCTCCTTCCTTGGATTCAGTACGGTAGCTTCCAGAAGATACCACTAGTACTGTGAGATTAGTTCAATACTAGGACGCAGCTGCATTGATCTTTCTGATATCATTGCCTGAAATTATTATCGAATACAACTAAAAAACAGACCTAGAATATATATGAAAAAGGACATGATCCAGAAGTATGTCTTCTCATTCTAATAATGAGTGAGTAGACCAAATCTTTGCTTTGAGAAATCCAACTTTATTTCAGATTTCAAAAAAATTCTCTGCTTTGTTTTTTTTTTTTTTCAAAATCTGAAGGGGGTGGGTTGTAGCAAGAAGATTGATCACTGTCAGAGAAGAGGAGGCTAGAAGCTGATCATATACTCTCTTATTCAAATTCATGAATAATTTTCACTTGTACGAATTGCCCGTTGGAGTCCATAGCACTTCTTATGTGAGACAGGATCACTCATGCAAATAAAGGTTTACGGGATGAGGATCTAAGGTGTGTTATTACAGGGTCATTTCCTGATACAGTCTTGCCTTATTTCCTTCTTGCTCACTAATTTTATGGGTTCTACTCTTCTGCCAGGAGAGGTTGTTGCATCATTAGTAATGGGGTTTATTATTTATTTTAATATTTGAATTATATCTGAAAAAGCTTGAAAGTGTATTCATTTCTTTAGGAGCATTAATATTAAAAGATGATACAGTCTTTGAGTTATACCGTGTATAATTTTACAATAATTTTGACATTTTTTCCTTCTGGCATCTGAAACCTTTAACTTTATGAGAATTTGATTTACAGTGACACCATAGTCTTTTCAAAGGTGACATTATTATGTGACCAATACTGAAATAGTACACTGAAAAATAAGCAGGAAGTAATTAAGGAACAAAACTATTACAATAGAGCAGACTTGACTTAGAGATGAAGTGCCACATTCTGCTTGCTTTACTTTAACAAGTTGCATCTCATTCAGATGTGCAGCCCCAGCATAAACCCAGGGAAAGGCTCACATGAAGTCACCATTGTAACTGAGACAAGAATCTGAGACAGAATTATGCATGTGTATGTAGAGGGAGGAAGAGATTGTACAAAATATTCATTTAATTTGAATATGTATAGGAAGTGAATGAAAATGTTGGGCCAAATCCTGCTCTCATTTACATTAATGCAGCCCCACAAAGTCTGTTGAGGGTAGAATTTGATCTGACATTAGCACAAACTAACTTTTACATTTGCCAGATTCTTATTTGCTCACAGCATGTGGCCAGCCAGAAATATAAATAAATCAAATCTGTTTCTAGGAAGATTCCAGCAATCCTTTGAAACTTTCCTCCTTTGCATTACTAGAAAAGAAGGGGTAGAAAAAAGGGGAGAGGATGGAGGGTTACATAAATGAGAGCAGGTGCGGTCGTGCAGAAGTAACTATTCAGCATATGTAAGTGCAGTTGGAAAATCATTGTCTTGCAGAGAATACTTGAAATTGGTCCCTAATGGCCTTGGTTTTTGTCATATGGTCTTGATTATCAGGCTAAAATTGCATTGCCGATGCCTTTAGTGTGAACGAGATGGATGAATAATTATTACGTGCGCTGAATACCTTTCTGCAAGGAGGAACCAGGACATCCCCTGGTCACCGCAGCTACCATTTCACCTTGCTGTCAAGAAAACTGCAAGTGGCCAATTTATCACTCCCTTATTGTTCTTAAAATATATGTTTATAATAATAAATGCTCCTACCTGCACTAAGAATGGACAATGCAAAACTTTAGCATTGTGAGGAATAGCTGCAAGGCTGGTTATTTTTGGGACTAAGAGGATGCAAAGCCTAAGTGCCTTGTCTAGTTCCTAAAAGCCTTGCTTTATCTTTGTATTCGTGCAGATCTCTGCAACTATATTAAGGAGCAAAATGAATTTCTAGTGAATAAAATAAGCACATACAAGATACACCAAATTAGTTTTGGCATCTGTTCAGAAATTAATTATCATCTTTTTCCCTTTTAGCTGTTAAAAAGGGGGCTCAAATGCTGCCTTACTTCTCTCTGTCTACCTTTGTCTCCATTACTGGTTACTACTACAATAACAGAAGTAGTTCGTAATGAGGTTAACAAAAATCTTATTACTGGCATTAAGTCTCTGTGGTATTGAAAAGATCACTCCACCCCTCACTGGCCCCTCCACAGAAAGGAAAATGTGATGGTAAGGTTCAGAACAACTCTGAGAGCCATGAGCATGACCCCACCACTCGCTCATCACTGGAATATTTTCATTAAATTGGGGCTGGGCGTGACTGATGCTTACTCTCTGTGCAATCCTTTGCAATACTGACAATTAGTTATGGGATCCACCAGTTCCGAAATGATGCGGGTTGAGCCACAAATAGAGCACAACAGCCTGCGTTTCCTCTTGGCACCTGATCAGGAGGATTGCAAGTTGTGCAGGGTGCAAGTGTTTCAGGACAAGACTTCCATTGTCTGAAGGTTTTTCCAAATAATTGTGTGTTGCCCTTTGCCATTAAAACACTAATGAAGTGCCTAAACCCAGTTTTGATTAAATAATCAGACATTCACCCCAACTATTCAAATCTACTGATCATCTCTTACCAGTTGTTTCAGAAGTGATGCCTATTATGGACCTAAAAAAATATGTGTATAGCTTAAATTTGAAGAAAAGAAAGATGCTATTAAAAAAAAAATCACGCTTAAGAGAATGGGTTTTAACCATGTTTTAGTACTTTCTATTGAATTCTCCAAATACTCTTCTTGCATGATGAAATTAGTCATTGCAAAACATTTCCCTTGAACTTACATGTTCTTTTATATATCTATATTACAGATGGCTATACTCAAGTACAGTGCAACCCTGCATTCACAGCAAAGTGTGTAGCTAAGTCAGGTTAAATATGATCCAATGATCTGGATGATGACTGATCAAATTAACACCTGAATTAAACCTGAAGAGAAGGTTGAAATAAAGCGCAAGATGCTACTCTCAATTTTCAGTTTTCTCTCATTACCTATCCCAGGTTGTCTTGCCCAAAGTAAGGTGGATTTCTTGTCCCCCAGAGTACCAGAAATACCCAAGGAAAAGCCAAGTGACTTGCCTAAAGTGCCAGAACAGGATGTGAGGATTAGGACTTCACCCAGGCTCATGTGTAACTCATGAGCACTTGCAGTAGGCTTTGGGTAGCAGCCTGGCCCCCCTTGTCTTTTTAAACCCAATATGATAGGCATTGCTCAAGTGGAACTGAACCACTGACTAATCAAAACACCTGAAGGAAGATCTGATGGTGAAAACGAGATGTTCTGGATTTTTTTGGAGATGTAGTCTATACACTTGGGAAGGATTCAAGGGATCTGAATGTCCCCCATAGTGCCTCATTTATTTCTGTTGATACTGATTTGCATTGGAGCAGCCTCTGGCTTTTTTGAAGTACCATTTTAAAAGGCTTAATCTCTTCAGATAGTGGACATCAGTCCTTATCTGGGACTGTGAAGGAATTTTTTTTTTTTTTGAGATGGGACTTTTTGGCTCTCACAAAGGTCTCAAACTCCTTCTGTATCATGCAGTGTTGCAAAAGGTCATGCATTTCATAATGTTCTCCACTGCAATCACTGAGCTGCTGCAGGGTGTTGCCAGAGTTCACAGCTATGAGGGTGCAAAGAGTTACTGCCTATCCACACGCGATGCTTCCTGATAAACGGGCTGTGGTGAATTCAAACTGTGCCTCTTGGTAAAAATTACAGGAGTCATCTTGCTATGAATAAAATTCTAACCATAAACATAAGGAATATTATTATGTAAAAGGATGCTATTGATATTAAGAAAAAACCCCATAATAAACAACACAAAAAACCTAGAGGCTAAAATTTGGTAGTTTATCATGTCCCAGGGTTTTCTTTTAACTTTCTTCTCTAATTGAAAAAGCTAAATTGATTGAAGCATTTGAGCCCTGATTTAGCTTTTAAAAAAAGAAGCAGGAGCTAAAAATGGCTCAGCGAAGCAACTGAAATGCTATCACAAGCTCTTGAGATCGATAAGCTAGGAAAAAAAAGGAAGAAGAAAAGTTTTTGAGTGACAGTGTAAAAATGGGAAATTTAAATACATCTATATCATTGCATTTTGCTCCATTGCGTGTTGCATAAAATACACTTTGGCAGTGTGTTTTCGTGCAGTCTGGAAGGTGATCTCTTAGTAACACTGGATTTGTGTTTATGTTCCAAATTGTAAACTACATTTATAGCAATATTTCTATATTAAGGTTTTAATGCTAGAAATGCTACCTAAGCTTAACTTTACCAATATAACTCAAAATGTAGTTTATAGCACTATAAATAGTAACTTTGATATTGACACTTGAAGCAGCATCTAAGTCTCTGGAAAGCTGTTTCTGATGCTAAATGAAAATGCGGGGAGCTGACAGTATTTATACATACCGAGGACTACAAATAGTACTTCATAGTCCTCATTGTTGAGAAACCCTTGTGCTAAAGAGTATTTAAATATTTAATGGCATTGCCAGATATTCCAATTTAAAAAACAGTGTTTGCATGTATATTAGATGCATGTTATTACTATTTATAATAATGCTAACCTCATGCATAAAATTATTAAACAACAGGCATAATGGCTGTTATCTGCTGTTGGGGGCTGATCATTCATGATGGTCTTGGACTTTGTTCCTTGCCTGTTTTTTCAGAGTCTTCTGGATTTTTACTAGAGGTCTTCTATCTCTGAAATGTCTGGGAATTACAACCAGAACTGTTGGCTTTCCCGATCCCTCCTGTAACTGAAAGGTCTTTGATGAGGAACCACTTAATGGCTTAACCTCTCCTGAAGTACACATGGCAGGCTGCTGTATGCACGGCTTTACACTGGTTAAAGCAAGAACAGCAAGGGGGATCATCAATTCACCAAAACCTGATTTTGACTATTCTGAAAGTACTAAAAAGTTAATCCAATCTCCTCCATACTTTTAATTTAGAATAACGTCTGACAGGTTAGATCTTGTAAGAAATTTGTGATTGACTGTTGCTTCGTTTTAGGCATTAGCTCAAAGCTCCCACTCAGGATATCAGAAACACAAGTCCAATTCCTTTTTCTTTCTCAGAGGTCTAGAAGTGTATTCTCAAGAGAAGATCCTAGACACTGTGTGTCTGAAAAGGAAAATTTCTGAGGATTGTGTATAACAATCTCTCCAACATGCAACTTCTAAAATAAGTATCTGCTGAAATGCAAAATTAATTATTCTCAGTCTTTCATGCTGACACTTTTACTTGCAGTGGCGTAAAAGGGTTTATGTAATTTTTTGGCTATATTGCACATGCTGAGTATGACAAGGATGACGTTTTGTGGTTTAGAGTTCTAGGTTTTATTTTCAGCACTCCTAGAGAACCACTGTTCAAGTATGGACAAGTTTATTTACTGTCTTGTTTTCCTCATTTCTAAATTAAATATGATTGCTTCCTTTGATGATGCCTTAGGGCATACATAAGTGTTATGTATTCTCTATTACTGTGGGCCTCATGAGAGGTGCTCAGAAGTATAAACTATTTTATCTAAGGTGGGTATGTTTATTGTGTGAGTATGAGGTGAATGTGTCCTTATGTATATACATTGTATTAGAAGCATTATATGTATTATAAGTTTGTTTATGTTTATGACACATATATATTATGGTAAAGAGTACAAAATGCAGTTCCCTTACTTGGATAATAACTATCATGCCATAGTATTTCCTTTTAAAATGGTGTTCTGTCTGTTTTAACAGAAGTTGAAGCTATTCAGTTATGTAAGCCAAATTATACCCTCATAGAGTATTTAGTGCTCATGTCAAACTGACTTTATGATTTTCTTAAACTAGTTTTTGTCCTTACCATATTTATTCACTAGAGATGAATTAGAATTGAAGGATCTGAATGTCCCGTGTTGACCTGAGAGGCATAGACCCTTCTGAGATGAAGAAACGTGAGAGGATCCACTCTCTGTAGACTTCCTTAGGTTCTTGCACTTGACTTTTAAGCTCTTCTGCTCCCATCAGAGCATGTTTCCAGCTGGTGAACAATGGGGATAATTCAG
Source organism: Campylorhamphus procurvoides (assembly GCA_013396655.1). Taxonomy (NCBI): domain Eukaryota; kingdom Metazoa; phylum Chordata; class Aves; order Passeriformes; family Dendrocolaptidae; genus Campylorhamphus; species Campylorhamphus procurvoides. The sequence goes on from WBMV01002425.1 coordinate 1,050,191, forward strand.
AGGAGGTGCTGCATGTGAGTAGGATAGTGAAGGCAAACACGAGTGAACAAGCACAAAGATCTGAAAATATCTGTGAAGTTGGGGCTAGGAGCACATGGCTATGTTTGGGGTTTTTTTTTCAATGCTGTGGTTGTGTCCCAATCTCCAAAATCTCCCTGAATCCCAACCAGCTCACTGTCTCATTTTAAAGGAGCAGTAAGTAACTGGTTTTATAATTGTAGTTCTTTATAATACATATATTAGGAGCTGCCATTGTAAAGAGAGGTTAGAGCAAACATTCCCATTCTTCAGTCTGGGGCAAAATGCCAGTGGAGAGGTCAGTTTCATAATTTGTCATAGATTCTGGCTGTAGATATCTGTGATTCTAATTCAGATCTTTATATTCTAGAATTAGCTTCTCACTTTGGTCACCAGAGCCTATGTTTGGTGTGTCTTGTCTAATGTATGTTGTGGCTTTCTCAAGCTTTTTCCCTAGAAGGTCACTACAGGGTGGTAGATTTTTGTCTGTTTTGGACACCAGTCAGTATGTTTTATGCCATGTTGGAACACCATGTTACAAGAAATGGAAAGATAGCTTGTAGTTTTGTCACTCTGTGCCTTGATCTGCCCAGGAAACAACAGATCAGGGTATTACAATACGCTCAGAAAATGCACCCTGGTTTTAGAGTATTGCACTTCTGGTTTACATTTCATTTAAAATACCTTTGAAAACCATTCATACTGTATTTGTGAAACATTCTAACAAATGCTCTCACAACAAAGTCTTTCAGAAAAGTTAGGAATATGCCGTTCAGATTATTTTGGTCCTTTTCGTGTAGGTTTTTTCCCCTTCTTTGTTCTGTATTCCTCAGTTTTATTAGATGCCTTATTCTCCTTCCCCTCAGAATTCTTTGCTTTTATTCTGTCACATTTTGTGATTTACTAGCTAATTTGAATGATAGTTTTCTTTAAAGTTAAAAAAAAAGTATATTTGGATTTGTGACTGTGTGATTAGTATATTAAAGGTAAGATGGGAACATAAAACTAAGAAAGCAAGAGTCAAAGACTGGTTCCAGTATATATGGCAACTGTGTCATAGCTCTGCTATTTATTTGTCTAAATAATGGAAAAATGGCAAAACTCCCACTGATTTCAGTGGGAGCAGAATTTAACTCGAACAGCTTTCCTACATATCTAATATTCTGAGGACTCAGGTGTTAATTTGTGAAGAAAGATCAACACAGATGGGAAAAGTTATGGCTTGTGGAAGAATAGCTGGTTGAAATACAGATCCACACAGTAAGGCCTTAATCTGCTTGATGCTACTTACTGACTCCAATAAAAGGCAGGGCCCTTGCAAAAATCCAAGCTAAATGCTAGTGAAAAATTTAGATGGAAGCTAGACAAAACCCCTCACTGGTATGGAATTGTGTGTACATACAGCCTTCCACATACAGATCTGTACATATGTTTCCTTAGAATAAAATGTTAATAAAAGGAAAATGGCATCTGGGAAGACAAAGCATCCAAGGCAACCCATCTGCACTCTTGTCGTATGATAGACTTGGACAAACCTAAAGCTGCCAGTACAACTGCTCAAGAAGTATGCCAAGGGAGCAGATGCTACCTCTGCAAGGATATTTTCCAAAGTTTGGCATTCAGGATCTTGCGGTTACCAGAGAGGAAGAGGTGAAGAGGGGAAGTGGAATGATGTTGCCTTGGCACCTCCCAGTGTCAGCTTTCACGTTCACTTGAGTTAGGTCTTTTGAATTCTTCTTCTTCTGCCCAAGAGAGGCATCTGGTGTGGAACTTAAAAAGGAAAGCAGCTATGTATGAAAGCAGAATACTGTAAAACTTGACACTACTCTTAAAATATTTATTCAAAGGCAAATTCATGAATGTATTTAGATTTATGATGCATAATCATGTTTGGGTTAGCAGAAGGCCCACAGAGGTACCAAATAAATCTGTGAGATCAGAAGCCAGTGGGGATTTTGTGAACTCAAGTGGTTGGAATAGAAGATTGTTATGATTTTTAAAGAGCAGCCTGAAAGCAATGCCTTTTGGAGAAGAGTAGGTCCTACCGCACCTTTGTTCCCTCAGAAGGCTGGGGCATCCCTTCAGGGCACTGCATGGGTGGTATCAGCATCAGTGTAGTTGGTTCTGTGGATGTCTGAGAAACAAGTTACTGGTTTTTGTAGGCACATCAGCAAGACCAGGTCATTCCCAGTGAGACATTGCAGCATGTGCTGAGGATTCTGTGGGACATGGTGTGGCAAATGGGAAGAAGCAGGGGCCACCATGGTACCACAGCTAGCACCTGGTGGGGTGAGTGCTTTGCCCCTGTGGTCAGCACACCCATATCAAAGTACAGATCTTTTCCTAAAAGAAAACCAAAACAGTTTGTTATAGAATTGTTTAAGTATTTCTCATTGTTTTCATTCCCTCTGCATTACTAATTGTAAAAGTGTAACATGACAGCCAACAAACCTCATTGCTTGCAGCCCAGAGAGCCAATCACATCCTGCGCTGCATCAAAAGCAGCAAGGGCAGCAGGCTGAGCACCTCTGCTCCACTCTGGTGAGAGCACACCTGCAGTGCTGCATCCAGCTCTGGGGTCCTATGCATAGGAAAGACGGACCTGATGGAGTGAGCCAGAGGAGGGCCACAAAAATAAGCAGAGGCTGGAGCACCTCTCCCATGAGGAAAGGCTGAGAGAGCTGGGGTTGTTCAACCTGGAGAAGAGAAAGCTCCAGGGAGACCTTAGAGCACCTTCTAGAGCACCTAAAGGGGCCTTTACAAAGATAGAGACAAACTTTTTAGCAGGGCCTGTTCTGATAGGACAAGGAGTAATGGCTTTAAACTAAAAGAGGATATCTTTAGATTGGATAGAAAGAATAATTTTTTTACAATGAGATGGTAAAACACTGGAACAGGTTGCTCAGAGAGGTGCTGGATGCCTCATCCCTGAAAACATTCCAGTTCAGATTGGATGGGCTTGTGAGCAACTTGATCTAGTTGAAGATGTCCCTGCTCATTGCAGAGAGGTTGGACTAGATGACTTTCTAATGTCCCTTCCAACCAAAACTATTACATGAGTCTATGATTCCCAGTCCATGTTGTTATGCCTGACACTAGGCCATCTGTGAAAAGGTCCCTTTTCTGAGCTAATCTAAGGAAACACAAACATATTTGTCCACTAATGGTCTGTTACCAAAGGTTTATAGTTTCTTTCAGGCTTGTGATGGTAAATAGTATTCCAGTGATTTCTTTAACATGAGAAAATACTCCTTGAGGCCATGTTCATGGTTCTTATCAAATTTATTTGGCTTTTGGACTAAGCACACTTTTAATCAAGGCCTACCAGCAGAGGAACTAGTAAGAGATGACCTTTGTTTTGTTTTGGGGTTGGAAAAGGGGAGAAGGAGGCAGCCTAAAACCCGGTTCCTGAGGCTCATCCCTGCCGAGCCATGACCACCCTGCACTCTCCCTGTGTTGTGGAGAGTGCCAGCACCTTTGCTCCCTGCCCCTCCAAGGAGGAGAGGGGCGAGCAAGGGACCCTCAGCTGAGCCCCCCACTGCTGGCAAGCACCCTGAGGCTGAGGGGAAGGAGCCTCAACACCAGGATGAGGGCTGAGCCCGGCCACCCTGCTGCGCTCATGCGCAAGTGAGCTCCATGTTTTTGTAAAGCGGCATTTGCCCTTTCCAGCTGCTGGATGCCGCAAAAGGTCACCCAAAATGATCTAAATGCATCGTTTCCCTGGTGTGAAGGATGCAGCAGGGAACCTTTGAATGAAGGCAGTGCTTTTTTTTTTGTCCTGCGAGTGTTCCCTTCGCTGTTATGGTTCCTGTAGCCAAAGTGCTGTCACTGGCGTTGAAATCAGCCTCAGCTTGCTTTCTGTCCATGCTGCAGCCTCCAGCACGGCCAGGCCCCTGCTCGCAGCCCTGAAGTGACTCTCTCAGGTGTGAACTCCGTGTCTGACCAGGTGCGGACCCAGAGACTGAGACCTTGGTCTCCTCAGCTCTACATGCTCCTGGAGTGTCGCAGGAGCTCCAGCTGACATCTGCCAAGGGGGAATTTTTATACTGGTTTTGACAGGATTTGTTTGACTGCGGGTTAGCAGTGTCCTGAGCAGAAAACCACAGGAACTGAATCTTATTTGCTAGGATTGAAATATAGCTACCAAGGCAGATCATCCTGTCTCACTGTTTTTATGTGTCCCTGAGTCTAAAGTCATTTTTAAAATGTGAGTGATGCAATTTCTTGCATCTTTCATTTAATATGCTGCTTGGTAAACAGTGTTTTAGATTAGTATATTTGTAATTTAAATGAAGACAATACATCAAGTCAAGTCAGAAAAGAAGGAAGAAGTTTAAGGAATGATTGATGCCTCTTTCTGTGTTATGCCCTCTTCAGAAAGAAAAAAAGGAGAGGGGAGAGGTGAGATTATTGAGGATCTAGTGGGGTAAGGGAGAAAGAGAGAAACTGTTGTTCATGGGCAGAAATACACTATTTTTAAAACCACAGTCAGCTCTGATAGCTGAATCTGTTTTCTTCAAGCGCACTAATAAATTCTGCCTAATTCATTTTTTATTCTCTCTTGGGGTCTGCTTGCAGATTTGCCTCAACAAAGGAAGCATCATGTTACTTCTTTTAAATAATTGATGGCTCTTGGTCCAAGCCAGCTTGAAGGAAATTCAAAAATAGGTACTGATTGAGTAAATACCCTGCCTCCCCCTCCACTCCCCCCACCTCCATCCCTTATTTATTTTTGCATCCTGGGTGACTGGCAGTTGCCGATGATGTCATTGCAGCTTTGGGTACACCCAGCACTTAGCAGCTCTGATTTCATTTATGTATTTATTTATATTTTAAAAAAGGAGAAGCTGTTAATTGTAAACTGTCTGACGGAGCTAAAAGCTCTTAATAAATCACCAGCAGTCTTGTGCCATAAGAACCAGGGATGGACTTGAACAGGTTGAGGTTGGAATCAGTACCAAGAAAGGCACTGGGGAGACTTGCATTTATTCACACTCCCCTTTGCTGAGTGATATGGTCTTCTCAGGGCACCCATGGATTGGTGTTTTCCACCATGTTAGTTGTTAGCAGGCTTTGTCATGCCACATCTGGGAGCAGCATTGTTTCCACAGAATAAGTCATTTCACTGGACAGCATGGATTTCCTGAAGGTCTGTGATGTCATCTTATAAAGACTCACCCTTTATAATTTACCTTGTAAATTATTCAAAACGAGGGTGGTCCCAATTAACAACAAGAAAACTTAGCAATATTTTTCTCCTTTTTTTTCTCTAGACTTGGAGAGGCAGTGTGTTCTTAGCACAAATATTGGCACAGTAAGAACATTTTTGGTGTAAAATACTGCACAGGAGGAAATAGTGGTGGAGTTTTCATCTGGTGGGTTTTGCATTCATACTGTGATTTGCAGCCTGCCTGACTTCATGCCTCCCCAGTTTTGATAGCAGTGAGTTAAAGGACTGAAGAAATATTTGTGGAAGGTGGCTTCTGTATGAAATTGTTAGCCCTCTTAGGTTTTCTTTGTAAGGTATGTCCACGTTTCATAATGTTAATTATGCAGTGTTGACTAAGCGATGCTCAACTATAGAAGGGGTTGATTTCTGTAGAAAAAAAAAAGGGAACTTTATGGTTTATATTTTTGCGTTTTTTTCCAAACAGGCAAGTCCTACAGGTCATCTTGATAAAATATTTTACTGCATGAAACTAGCACTCACCTAGTAAATAACATAAGGTCTTCTTGACCTTGCAGCATTACGTGGGCATGCATGCCATTCAGGTAAACTACTCTAGTGTCCAATACCTTGGAGAAATTGTCAAGTATTTCCTCTGATGCCATGCTTGTCACCCACGCTCGCTCGGTTTTCCTTGCTGCCTGCTAACGGCACTGAGGCCACGGAGCAGTTTGAGCGCCAGCAGCCATAGCGGGATCAGGCAGGGCCTTTCCAGCTGGAAGAGCAGAGCACCATCAGGGGCATGTCCACATGAGTAGGTGCAGATGGACCGGAGCGGACTGAACGTGGCTTGGCTCTGGTCTGGAAGCCATAGAGCTATTTAATGCAATGCTGTCATCAGGCTAATACTCTTTATTGTCTGTTATTGGTTAGATCTAGAAGCTCCAGTATGAAGACTGATCTGTCAGGAGTATGCCATATATTTTGCATATTTATGATTTTCTTCTCCCTCCTGTGAAGTGAGTATCATCTTTGGCAAAGTAAGCCATTGTAATGGCAGATAATCCGATTTACAAAGAAAGCTTGCTTTGAGAAATGGAGTGATGAAGACAGGTCTGTGTATTTTTCCTTTTCCCCTCCAGAAATGAACCTCTGAGATCTGTATTTAGGGAAACCAGAACATATAGGGGGGCAACATGGAGACAGGAGTTCCGTATTTCTGGGACATTACAATCTAGAGGGCAAGAAGACAATGCAAGAACAAAACTTGAAACAGGAATACCCAAAAATCCATTCCAAAACAAGGCATACGATTGCATACTTGGATGTCTACAAAGTGCCCTGACCAATGTGGTGCACAGTGATGTGTAAGAGGTTTTTCAAGTAGTTGTGAATATATACACATTTTTATTCTGGTGACTGTTTGGAAACTTTTCTTCTGTGTGGTGCCAAGTTTGCAAACAATTTAGAGCTGTTCAAATTGTCTCTTTATCTGCTGAAAGAAGTGGTCAGAAATTACTTTGGTGATGGGAAAACTTATAATCAGCACACTAGCTCACTTTGTGTGTTAATACAGTCTTTTGTCATAGAGGTAAATGTAAGACTTGCTGAAGTCACCAAGGTATACCAATGTATATCTATTAGTGTGTGTTTAACACCTCACATTTTGTTTTGTTTCTAATTTTGAGGTTGGATCCCAACTCACATCACATGCACGTGTAAAGCTGGCAGTTTACTGATCTATCAATGAAGGAAACAGTTGGAAAAAAGGGGAAAACCTTGCAATAACAACACTGAGCTTTGAAATCTAAGCTGCCTCAGAGTCTATGTTATTGAGACCCTTCTCTCTGTGAATATAACGCCATATGATGAATATCAGGAGACAAAATAAAGCCAGTTTCTCTGATGGCTGGACTCTCCAGTTCTAAACGCTACTGCAAGCATTCTGTTTAGGAAGGGAAGCTAAAAGCATCTCAAGGGTACACAGAAAATGCTGATCCTGAATGTATAAATGGACACATTTTAATCCTTAAGTTATTAATTATTACTCATGATTAATTGTAATTATTTTATTACTACTCCCAACCCTTGGGTCAAATTGCACACTGAAGTCAGTAAGAAATTTGCTGGAAAATGTCTTGATTTGGTATGTTATCATTTTTATATTGAATATCAGACATTATCAGTTGCGTTGAAGAGACCAACTGCTATCATACCATCAAATTACAGGATATATTTGGGTTGCAGGCGTAACTCCATTTCTTTCAGTGTCATCAGATATAACTGTAAATTTAATGCACAAAGGGAAGGGGAAATAATCCCTTCACCCACGAAGACATAAATTAAATGTTACCCCACACTAAAAAAATGTAACCTTAAATGAACCTTACGTTCAGGAAAATTCACTGCGTACATTCAGTGTATACACTCTTTTCAAGGGAATGGCAAGCACTTTCAGATTAGACTGAATTATTGAGGATTTTGCAGTGGGAAAGCTGGACACCCCCCTCCCTCTGGTCAGCCCTACCTTCCCCCTGCCTCCCTCTGCTCAAGTAACCAGAAGAATCTTTTTCTTCTGAACATATAGCTTGTAATATACATAAAAGCAGAGTTTGCTTTGATCCTGACAGCAAAACGTTTATTTTTAAACTGGAACTGGGCTGTTGTCCAACAATGCTCTTTCTTTTGCATCACGCCCTGGGTTTCAGCTCCGCAGCCTGCCTGGGTGCAGCTGGACCTGCTGCAAGAGGGACCTGGTTTGATGGGTCCTGCTGAGCTCGCTCCCTTCATTCCACACCCCCCCCCCCNCCTCTGGTTTTGAAATTCAAATTGAATGCAATTTTCAGCTCATTTGAGCCAGAATATACTCTTGCTGAGCTTCAGTGGCTCTTAAATTCAAACTCGCAAGAGAAAACAGATATCATCTGTCACCGAGGGTTGGAAAGGGTGTCCTCCCCACGTTTTATTCATGGGAGACAGGGCTGCATTGACTAATTCCAGTCTTTCTGACTAATCGCTCACTGGCAAACTAATCAGCTAATCGATGCGACTGGTTCCTTGTAGTTTGGTCTCTTTTTTTCAGGTTTTGTTTTTGGTGTTTTTTTTTTTATTTCTCCACCCTATTTAGTATTTATATTTAATGTCCTAGAAGTGCCCTAGCTAGAACACCTGTGTCCACATTCGACTGTACTCACTCGTTTCTGGTCTTATTGTCTCCATGACAGACTATTCCCTTTAAAGAACTACGAATGGAAATGCCCCAAATTGGACAGTTGGCAAAGAGGCAAGGGGTGAGGGATTTTCAAAAGAAGGTTAAAAATGGAAAGGAGCAAAGGGAGAAAAAAAGTTAAATCGTCAGTTGTTGTTATGTCAGCAGGTTTAGGACCAGGTACATCTATGGGGTACATACCGTAGCTACTTAGTCTAAAAAGCCTGTTTCAAATTAACACGTGGCAACATCTCATGAGTCATCTCATGGGAGGTGAGAGTCCTGCTGAAAAGTAAAGTGCCTTTTTTTTTTGGTATTATTTTTGAAACACAAAAAGATTCTTGCAAAGAGCTTCAGCTCCTGCTTTTATTGTACTCCTTTACAAACCCCTCTTTCATTTGGTGTGATTTTCTCCAAACAGCATTGGTTTGGAGATTGGCAACTGCCTTCAAAAGGAAATATTGCAAGAAATAGCAATTTGGTAGGTGTAAGGGCAAAACTAAAGTACAATCTGTGCTAGTAGGGAAAATAGGTTACTTAATCTAACAGCATGATAGCATTTTAATGCTGCTCTGAGCAACATCAGCTTGTCACTGGCAAAAACCCACAATCTGAATTTTTGTTGTAACAAAATCTACATGCCGTAAAGGACGTCATAAATAGACGGGACATCTGCAAATGGTGAGAACATATTAAAGTCAGACTGGGAAAAATTTCAAACACCTTATTGGTCCCCTAATTATTTTATATGTTCTATAAATTTATGTATTTCTAAACTTGACTTATGGATGGAAACTGCTGTTCTTGAGCTTTTTTGGTGCCCGTTCCTTGTACTGGGTAAAGGTTTGCTTACAATTAAGGTCCAGTTCTACAAATAGCTTTGTATTTGATGTGCTGACATCAGCCAAACTGAAATGAAACTCTGGGGCAATGTTCAGTTATCCCCTCAGTCACCTTATGTGCGTCAAATTTAGCATGCTGTAATCCCTAAAAAAACCACTTCTTGCTGTGGGCTGAACCAAAGCAAAGATTTGGTTCAAGCCAACGAAAACTGGCCTGTGCAGTCAGCTGGCTTTTTTGCAATAGCTGTAGACAGATACCTTGCACAGAAATCAGTGTGCTGTTATGGCAGAACTTGTGTATTTTGTATTAGAGAGTCACTGGCAAAAAGCAGGGCTGAGGAAAGAGGGCACTGTTAGCGTGTTATCGGAGTAGCCCAAGCTCACCTTTGGGACTGGGCCCCCTCACAGAACAGTGTTGAGTTACCTGTGTCTGGATCACAGTGAAGTTTAGAGAGGTGACAGGCACACAGCTGCCATGGTAGCAGGAATTGATTTCTGGTGGTCTTTGTGGTCGTAAGTGTTAGTCCTGATTCATTTACAGTTACTGAAGCAGGGGATTTTGGAATCTTTTTTTAATTAGGCAATTAGATTCAGGTTAAGCCCTGTTTTAGCCACCTTGGTGCCCCTCTGAATCTTCCCCTTCGTCTCCAGTGGCTCTGTTAGACATTGACACTGACCTACAAAGCTGGTACTACAAGTCCTTATAAAGAAATTTGATATTCCTATGGAAGTTATGATGATGTATGTAAATCAGCTGCCATATCCACACTGTCACCTCTTCAGCTGAAAAAGAAGGGCAAATCATTTCGTTGGTAGCTGCTGAAACCGTCAGCTGCACTGTCATTAATACTCTACCCTCTTTCCTGGAAACTCAATATGTCAGCTACCTGATGTACCCTTTCTCTTCCAAGAATACATCTCTCCATTCCTTCAAATTCTTCTTGAGCTGGGACCTCGCATCTGCCAGTTTATTGTTCTTCTTCTGGCCCATTAATTTTTCCTCCCATTCTTTTTTCATAGCCTTGTGTTTTTTATAGAATTTTATCATGTGCTAATGACCAGAGTATCCACCACTTTCCAGGGGTGTATGAAGCAATGCATCCAACTGCTATGATGCCTTTTTTTAACCTCTCCTCTTTCTTATGGGGAGAACACTGGGAGGTAAAGCATTAGATTCTGAATTTTTTACATGGCTGTGATATATGCACCTAGATCATCATGACCCCATAACCATCTGCCTTTGAGGCACCCCCTGGGCCACCTTGTTTGGACTTTAGTGCTGGATCTGTTCCTCAGGGAACTGCCCATATTTCTTTTGCTGCTCTCTGAAAAAAGAGCCTCCATGTGGTATCAATTCTCTGAAGGAGGTCTTCCTGGTCCCTCTGCATAGATGCCATCACTGAACTTTCTTGTTCTACACCCCCTACTCTGTCTTGCTGCTTAACCCTGATGGTCCCAGAGATCTTCCATCATCAGTCCCCTCATCTATAATTGATCCTTCAGGGTCCACATGGCAGCTGAAGCACTTGCACGCAAACTTCATGCTGGGATTTGGATAATAGAAAATACTTTGCTTCGCAGCAGAACAAGAGCCATAGTAATCCAGATGAAATAAAAAAGGGCTTGCCTTCTTGGTTGAGTGGATCTCCCGGGTGCTTGCCCATCTTCCACCCCGCAGCTATCTCTCTTGGGCCATATACAGAGCTTCCCATTCCAGAAAGAAGGAAAACTCTGACTATTGTCAATAGATATTGGCATCAATGGGATTTTTGCTTCAGTCTCTGCAGTTCAGCTTTTTGTTGTAGCAGATATTCCCATACAACTGCTTAAAAGTAGCAATTGCACCTCCAAGTTTTCCATGTGAGTAAACTCTTGTGCACCTCAGGAATCCTACTCAAAATTTCCACATACAAAAGAAATTACTAGATTGCAAGTCACAAAACTCCTAAAATTTTATCCCATCCTATAAAAAACCTGTTGGTGTGTCTGTGTGGGCTATGGATATATAGGTGTGTATCCATTGAGAACGAGGTATGTTTTATGATATTTTGTAAATAGCAGATTACTTGCTGGTATTCAGAGGTCACTGGGTGACCTCTAAGTCCTGCTTGATTATAACAAGCTCAATAGAGATCACAGTTTCAAATGAATAAATAAATGCCAACCAAGCCCTGAGTGTTTGTGGTATTGAACCTATAATCAGGTTTTTGCATTTAATTTTGTATGTCCTTTTAAGAATATTTACATTAACCCTTCTCATTGGTTCTTTCTAATTCACCATGTGGTTTTTTGTATTCTCTTCCATTACGGTGCTTCGAGAAATATAGTAGTATAGGATCAGAACTGTTCTCTTTGAAATTATCTTTAAAACTGCTATTGACTTTAACAGGATTAGTGGTCGTGTTAGGGAGCCTGAGAAAGTGGTCTGACGGCTTACACAGCATCTGACTCCTAAATAACAAACCTCGTCAAGTCAACTATTTTTGAGTCACGTTTTGTTCCATCCTGGCACAAGCCAGACTGGGACAATAAATTGTATCACTGAAGAGGCATGACATTAGCCTTGTGTATATTTTCACCAGCCTTTGTATTGCCATGGCAACAATAGTTTTAATTATGGTTAGCCAAAATGATAAGTTGTATATCAGATGCGGCTTGGTTTTCCCTGTGGACAAAACACTGAATAGCTATTGGAGAAAAGCTTTGTATCTCAGTTTTCCTTCCAGGCTGGATTTTATTCTCTGCTTTAGCAGACGGCCTGTTCTGTTCGGAGTGTGAACGGAGAGGCTGCAGCCGGCTGGAGGACAGTGGCAGGAGATGAAGTGACCCTCCTGTCTCAGGGGCAGCCTGGCACCGTGCTGGTTCCTGTGTTTAGGAATGGTTCTTGCACTAAAGGACTGCTCTTGGCTTCCCTCTAAACCACTGGAGATCTGCAGATTAGGGAAAGGCTGGTGTGAAGTGATGTCTAATAATCAGCCTTGACAATGTTCAAGATTGCGCTTGGGGGACAAACAAGGAGCTGCACTTCAGCAACAGACATGAAAATTGGCAAAGCAGATCCACATCTACATCCAGCTGTGGGAAGTAAATATGTCTGCATGGTAGAGTGCAGGTCAGAAGTGGCTTTTTTTATGGTGGCAAGGATGTTAAGTCACTTGTCCGAGGCTGAGTGTGTTACTCAGGGAGTTCATAACAAGAGAGGAAAAAATTGGTTGATGCAAATCAATGTCTTTATACGTACATATATATATGTATAAATCAATTATGTGGCCTTCTAATGCATTAGCTTCCTATTTTGGATGAATGGTGGCTCCTGGTGGTTATGGTAAGGCTGCTTCTGGGTTTGCGAACTTCCTGGAGAAGAGAGCAAACTCTGTAACTTTTGTATGGATCTACTCTGAACCTCTGGGATTCCTAGTGTATCTTTTCACGATCACAGGTTTGAGGCAGTGTCATCAGGAGATTATGGCCAGGGATCATGAGATCACAGACAATGAGAGTTGCAAGATCACACTGTTAACTAGAAATTCAATTACTCAAATGTGGTTCCAGGATGCAGGGGGCTCAGCAAGCATGTAGGCTAATATTTAGACTTGCTGAATCTGTAATCTCACTCCTTGCAGTGTTACTACAGCTTTTTCTACAGCACACAACCCTGAGAAAGTAATTCAGGGTAATTGTACTGTTGGTTCACTTATACTTTTTGAAATTTAAGAAGTCCTGCCTTGAAGATTTTGATTTTGGAATTTGAGATCATAAATTAAGCCCTTTCATAAAAGAAAATTAGAAGTTGGTTTTAATAAGATTTTATGGTAAGTATGGCAACGGCAAGTCTGTCAGTCCCAGTTTTCCTGCACGTGTGTACTTCTGTGCTTTGAGACCCTTGAAATATCTGGTTTTAGGACATCAGCAGGGGGCTAATGAAAAGGCTTTGTTGATTTTAACGAATTGCAAGCCACTGTAGCCAAAACAAATATAATCTGCTTTTTGGATTAGTTGTCACACATGATTTTACCTACCAACAGTGATTAAAGAACCCTGGTGGACCAAAAGCATAGCTGCTCTCTGGTGACACTTGCTAAAATAGCAATAAGCAGAAGTAAATAAAGACTTAGGGCATTAGTTATTTTTAATAAACAGTGACACTGCATATAATATTTGGGAGGAGGCTTCAAAAACCTACATTGAGTACAGCAGTGTCACTCTTTCTAGCACTGGTCATCTTAGATGTCTGGAAATTCTGGCACCGCTGAGCAGCGTTCCTTGTACCACTGGCCTGGTGTTGCTCCTCGAGAGGTGCTAATCCAACTGCACCTCTCATTGAGGCCTTCGTCGCTCACCCATCTTCATCCAGCAGCAGACATCGGAAACAAACTTGAAAATATCCCAAACTAGAGGGATTATGACAGGAAAATCAAGTGAGTGTTAATTGCTTGTGTAATTCTGCAACCTCCGAACTGCTGTAATTCCATCCAGTAAATGAATGGAGGGCTGATGCTGGTCTCTCATACCTTTGTAGGCTGATGAACAGAATTACTTGGCCCTGCTGACATCTTTTATCCCTGATATTTTCCAAGTAATCCAGGGTGGGTGTGTTTCCTGATCCCCTTCACATTTGTTGTGAGAGGCAACAATTAGAGTTGATGGTATTGTACTACTCCTTTGGACTCATTGTTGCTTTTAATCAGGGGATAGAAGAAACAAAACAAATGAAAGAATGTTCCTTCTTCCAGGAGGGAGTTATTACTGCAGTACTGAGTGTTAGGAATGATTTTAGGCTTTGTTGTAGGGGGAATAACACCTTCCTGACAGGGTCAGCATAAGGAGGAATTTCCCCAAAGGAACACAGAAAGTTAGGGCTTTTGAAATGAAAAAAAAAAAAAAGGGATAGCAAAACATAAGAAATATTACTTTAAGGAAAAGTCCTACCGAAATAGGGTGAGGGTGCAAGCTTTCTAATGAGTCTTCAACTTGTATTTATCTGTTCCTAATTGTACACCCCTGGAAGGCACATGACATTGTTCTATGAGGAGTTTATCTTTTACATGACAGCTACAAAACTTCAAACTCATCAAGCAAACATCCTCAGGCTTTTTAAGAATTGTATAATTCCTTTTTGATGTGTGGAGTTAGATTCGTGTTTGGTGTTTTCGGTGAAATTGTATAGAAGTTACAATCCACTTCTGGCTTTATAGTCTCTGGAAAAAATACTCTGATATCACAGTCAGGAAGGCAGTAAGACCCACCAAGGACCCATCCTTCTCTTGGCTGGCAGTCATTAGGAGTTTGGAGACTTGCCCGATGGTGTAATTCAAGTCTTGACTGCATATCTTATTGGTTAAAAATAGGAGCCAACTCCAGCTCATCAGTTTTGCTAAGAAACTATTGATTGTGATTAGCAAGCTTAAAAATAATTACCTTGTGTGTTCATTGCTATCTTTGGACATACTCTCATATTCCTACTGTTATAGAAAGTATTGAGCAGCACAATAGGACGATTTGATGACTAAGGTGTTACACTGAGTGGGCGGGAGAAGGGTATTGAGCACGTCTTAATTGTTCCGTCTCCTGGGCATGAAACAAAAACACAACACTTACACAGGGGAGAAAACCCACTGGCCTTACTGGGAGGTACAAAATGACCAATCTCCTACCCTCTTGTTCCCGTGGTGGAGGGTACACGCAGTCCTTCCCAGCGGCAGTCATCACTTTCAACACTTCTTTGACAGGAACTACAAGCCCACCCAGCACCACAGGGGTAAAACACTGGATTGGTTAGCACCTGAGGAAGGGGAGATGAGTTTCACCTGGATTTTAACACCTCCTTGAAAAGCCTGATGGTGCTGATTCATACCTGGTAGCAGTTGACCCTGAATGGCTGATTCATTTAATGGTAACTGAAAGCCTGTGTGTCTGTGGAAGTTGTTGTTCCTGTAGAGGGACAGTTGCAGCAGGATGAATTTTTGTTACAGCACTGTGCACTCAGGTGAACCAGCATTCACTTCAGCCTGCTCAAGCTTTGGCCACCTGCTGAGTGTGTGAGAAGAGCTACCTATACTTGTCAGACTTCTAATGCAGGTCAGTAGCCACTTCAGGGGGCCACCTTCCCCAGGCTTTAACTCTTGAGCACACCTAGAAAAGCTTTCTTGCCATGGTGTTCTTCTCTGCTTCGGGAGCCAAGAAGAGTAACTTCTCCATTTAAGTTTAGTGTTGGAAGCTGGATGATGAGACCGCTGTATGGTATATATGTATGTGCATATCGTATGCATATGGGGTTCCCTCACCTTGTTCTTGAGGCTTCATATCCCCTATGAATGTGTCAGCAGTTTCAAATCATACTGATCTGTGATGCCTAGTTCAAATTTGCATTTTTAATTTATTTTTTTCCTAAAGGTTTACTCTGGTATTGGTCTGGTGTGTGCCAGTTACCCTTAGCAGGCACCTGATGCACTGACAGGGACATGCACTGTAATGTGGGTTAGAATACCAATTACACAGGTATTTTGCAACCACAGATACTTGCTGTGGGGCTGTGCCTATCAAACTGAAGTCTCATTGCACAACCAGGTAGTGACCTGTGGGCAGGGTGCAAACTCTTCAGGCCCATTGCAAGTAGTGTGACACTCCATGTGTTTGTGTGTCCAGCAGAGGGCTTTATCCCTTTTTTTTTCTTTTTTTTCTGTTAATGGCAGCTTTTGAAATTCAGAGTTAGAATTTGCCACAAGGTGGGGGGGGAGGAAAGTCACTTCTCAAAGTATTTGCTAGTCTTCCTATCAGCACAGGTGGGAGTCATGAGTGCTGGGTCACACCAGAATTATTGTGCCTTGTGGGTTTTAGATATTGTGGTTTGTGTTGCTTCAAGAACATAAAAAAAATGAAACGCAAGGCTTTGGTACAGTAGCAAGGGAAACTGTGGGCATGTTTGCTCTGGTCTGTGTCAGAGGAGGAGATGCAGATGGACTGCAGCTTTGGGAAAGCAGGGCTGGAGCAGGAGCCCTGAGGGCTGGCTGAGAAGCTGGGGAACCTGGTGGGAAGGTGCAGCTTTTTAACTCTCACTCACCCTACAACGGATGTTACAACAGCCCAGAGGAAGGTCTGGGCTGCATGGACAGAGAGCAGGTGATGGTATGGGAAAAAACTTCACTGACAGGAGTTTCTGGCAGCAGCTTTATCCACTAAAGGTATTGTCATATGCTTTTTAAGACCTTCTAAGTGACTCTAAACCTTTGTACTGCAGTAATTTCTGTATAAATGTCTGCATAAACTCTCAGGAGACTCATACATGTAAGCTGTGTATTCCAAACAATTTGCTTCAAAAATATTTGGGCTGATTGAGAAAAATATTTTTGAAGAGCTATTTCTTTTCCCCTCTGTGTTTAAAGGGTCTTAAACTCGAGTCCTTAAATTCAGCATCCTTTATTAGCATGATTCCAGGATTCTTGAGGATTTATATAAGAGCTTGAAACATTTAAAATATTTTTCACTTTTAAAGACAAATGCTGCAACTTTAAAATTTGATCTATTGGGCTGTACCAGAGCTAGAAGTAAATGTTGTATTGCTTTCCTGTGGTTTGAGTACCTTCTCCTTCACCCAGCAGACTGCAACATATTTTTTCATGTCTGGCTGTCTCAGTCTCAGATACTTACATGGCTGCAACTACTGCAGTTTCTGAATGTTTCACAACACTTCAGGGAGAATATTATTACCTTAAATGTATCCCTGGCTCATGAATACCGAGTGCCTTTCTTTAGGACAGATGAACTTTGACAAGGTGTTTGGTACCTTTTTTTGGAAAGAAGGGCATGGAGGAAGTTTACTAACAAATATAACAAGCAACTGCAGATTTTGCACATTAACGGGGAACACTGGGCTGAAACCCATCAAGTCTTGGCCCTGGACAAGCTGAGCTAGTCACAAGTCTTCAGTTTATTTATTTGCCTTGTGAATATAGCTATTATACAGCCTATTGGCTATACAAGCAACTTGTGATCTTACACAGTTATTTTTTTGTGTTATATTTAACACTTTTCTTGTCAGAAGTAGTGCCAAACAGGGAGAAATACTTCTGCTTGTAAGTAGTTGATGGCTCCGAGTCAACTACAGCCGCTAGCCTGGCAATAATTTGAATTGTTGCAAATCCATGGAAAGAGTAAAAAAAAGAAGATATGGGGGAAAGAAAATAATCATCACCAGGGACATTTCTTCAGGGTAATTTTATTAAAAGTTCATGTTTGAAGTGATGTCATCCTATTCGTTCTCTATATTCAATTGTCCTTCTGAAGCTTGGCATAGCTATTCTGATGTGCAGCAAAAATATTACATCAAAGGTGAATGTTTGAATCCTGGCTGAAAAATAAAAGAGGGTGGCGGGACACAGAGCAGGGGGGAGAACCCCCAAATGACTAAGAGTTCTTGAAAGTAAAATATAAAAGAAAATAATAATTTCTTTCCCCTGATAAATAGTTCAAAAAGTAGCCAACAGTTTGGATCTGGTATGTCACATTGCATACAAATGAAGGAACTGTCACCATTGGTTTCCTTTGAAACCTTTTGATGTTATCTTCTGCAGTAAAGGGCATGTGACTTGATCAGGGCTTCTTCTCTCTGATACATAGTCAGAGTCCTGATCTCCTGAAATATCTGTGACAGGTTTCTCCACTCAATTGATACTTTTTTTTTTCCTTCAGTGCCTTTGTCTGGGGTGGGTATGAGTCACCCTTCCCTCACCATCCAGGAAAACCAGGTTCCTAATTTGTTAATTTCCAGATAATTCTATATGTTATGGCTTAGTTAGTAATGGTCTTATACCTGTTTTCAGTTGCCAGACTGGTTTTTTTTTTTCTAGTAAAACAGGAAAGTGGAGTTACCATATTTTGTAAAGCCATGTTGGACATGCAATTCTTCTGAAAAGTTATGGAATATATATTCTGAATTAATAAAAAATTGTGTTGTTGCAGGATATCTTTAAATGGAGAATTTGAATATGCATGGTCAGTAGTGTCAGGGGACAGTAGTGGAAGAAAAAGATTTCTACAGACCTCTAAAACTTGATCCTCTAAAAGCACAGTTTTTGTGAGGTATTTATGTTTTAAATACAAGCTGTAATAGTTAATGTGCTTTATTTGATTAACGTTTTGGTCCGGAACTAGTGAAGTCGAGGAAAATTTTCCCAAAGGGCTCCACTTCGCTGTTGTGGCAATTGATGGCAAAGCTATTTCTCTACTGTGAGACTGCTCTATGAGGGAGAATTGAAATACGAGCTAAGCCCCAGGAGGACTCACTGGGCTCCTCTTTGCAGAGTAAAGGCCAGAGAAAAATATCCTTGGGTGCATGCGTTGTCACTTCTGGACTTTGCTGCCGAGTCCAGGTGGAGGATGTTTTTCTTGGTTGCCCCAGCGTGATTTCTGCCCCTGCTGGCACCCCAGGAACAAGCTCACAAAATTTGTGAGGTTTGCACCAGAGACATAAAGTTTATACTGATTGGTTTTTTGATTCCCTCCCACCCCCTCCCCGTGGAAAGCAGGCAGTGATTGGGATGTCCAGGAATTGTCTGTACGCAAACTTGCGAATTGGAAAAAGTGCTGGAGTTGCTGAGTTGAAAGCAGTGTTTAAATGGGTGAAGGTTACTGGGCAGTGTTTGCACAGGAGGTCAGACTGGGTGATCTCTCTTTGCCTGCAGCCAACCAATCCTGGAGCATGCAGTGCAACCTTGCAAACAGGGAGCTGTCTAAGGGAAACCCTAAGATTTCCTAGCCCATAGAAGCAACTGGCTTGGCAGTGGGCTGCCTGCTGGCCAGAGCAGACTCTGCTCAGTTTGGTTTTGCACTCAGCTTCTGTTGTCGGCATGTCCCTGTTACGAGTAGCGAGCTGAGAGAGACTGGAAGAAAGCCTGCAGCATGCCAGCTCGTCTGGGAGGTGCAGCTGGGTAAAGTGCAGCAGCAAATCCTTTGCAGTGCTGGTACTGAGTTGTTTCTCGGATTGATTTTTGTCCTTCAGTGGTTTTAAGGCTGTGAACAGTTAGATGCGTTGACATGGTAAGTGTCCCTCTGTGTGCCAAGGTGGTTTGTGTCACTGTTCCTGAGAGCTGGGAAAAGGTGGCTGTTGGACTGCTTCTAAAAAAGGGTCTCTTTTGTAGTCTTTGATCCTGTGAAAACCTTTTGGGAGAATGAGATTATGTAGGACTGGTCCAGCAGCACGTTCTCTTGTTGGTGAAGTCCTCAGCTCTTTGCTCCTGGTTTAGCAGAGTAGGGGAGAGCATGTCAGGACATCCTGCTAGGGTGCAAATATGTGCTTAGGGTGCTTTGCTTCTTGGCTAGCAATAAAAGTTAGCAAAGGTAACTTGACTTTGTTTCATCTGAATTTGGCTCTTCCCATGTCTGGGCTTTTTTTTTTTTTTAATGTCTCTTGTGTGACAAGTTAAGAGCTGGTATTAAGAAGTGGTGTCTGAAGAATGATGGATTTGGTTGCTGAGTGGAGCTGAAGGTCGTAATAGTTGGGATCTTGGAATGCAAGTAGTGTCCAAAACTGGATTTGCCTTTTATCCATTAACACAAACACAAGTCAGATGTCTTAACTATCAACACAGGTGAAAAATCAGTCTTCCTGATATCTACAGGATTACCAGTTCAGTATATTGTAGATGCTTCAGCTCTGGAGTGTGAAAATCAAGGGGAAGGAACCAGGAGGTTTCTGCTTTCTGCACCACCTGGAAATGTTTGCAACCTCCCCAGTGCCATTTATCTGGGGCAGGCAGCACATCAGCAGCCAGCTGCCAAGCAAGGAGACCTGCTGGTGGTGCCAAAGAAAGGCTCAGATGTGGCTGAAAATAACAGACTGCTACTGAGACCCCCATCTCCCCTGTCTGGTGGGAGAAGGATGGAGGGGACCTGATGGACTCTGTTTTTCCACCAAGGAGTGAGGGTGTGGGGGAATGTGATGCTTAACACTCAGCAGTAGGGCCTAGGAGATCCAGAAAACCACCCACTTGCTTTCAAGGCTTACGCTGCAGTCAGCATAATTTCTCAGGAGGAGGGGATTTTACTGTGGAACAGAAGGTTGGGGAATGGACTGTTTGCAAAGGGAAAAATAATTATATTTATGGGCTGGGAGTTGAAGACCTTTTTGGACCTGATCACTTCTATCTCTCTGCTTTGTAGACAGGAGGCAAGTTATTGAATAGTTTAAAATGTTGGCTATTTTATAATAATACTAATAACAATTTAAAGATTTTCCCAGCTGTTGGAGGATGCAATTTTTCTTTCATAGGCCATTATGTATGCAAGACCAATTGGTAAACTGCAATGTACTGTTCTGTAATTATTCTCCCCTGTAGCTTTAATGAGGAGATCTGTGTGCAGTTTGATGGGAGAATATACTCTGCCGACAGCTACATCGAAAATCAAGACAGGTGTAATCTGCTTACTGTAGTCTGTGAATCCTCACCATGTGGCTATGTTATCTCTAGTGCATGTGTATAGAAAGATGCTTGTAAAAGGATTTAATTTAATGGAATAATAGTAACTGACACTATGAAAATGAAGGGGCTCAAATAATATGGTGAGCAGAGTTGTATAAATACTGAAGTAGATGATTAAAAATTGCTACATTATATCATTCATGATATAATGAATTAGCTGAATTATATCATTCAGCTAATATTGTATGAAAGGAAAGTACAAATTAAGCCATGTTATGGACTAGAAGAAAAGGCATTCTTTATTAGTAGCCTAGTCTTAGAACAAACTTTGGAGGAAACATGTCATTTTCAGATATGCGTGTAGAGATATTTGGTCAGTCCTGCAGATGTGCGTGGGCCCATTTCCAGGGCCTAAGTCTGAAGAGCAGAGTATCTTTTAGAAGGCAGATACTCTGCTGAGCTGTGGCCAAAAGCTGCAGCTTTCTCTCAGGTGGACGAGTGGTTGTGTGATGAAAGGACAACTTCAAGCTTTGTTTAAGAATCCACTCTGTGCTGAGGGAGCTCTGAGACTCACATGTGATGGTCTGTTTCTTTACCTGCACAGTAATGATACCAATAAACTATTAGTAGAAAAGCAGCCCAAATAACTTACTTGTTTGAAGCCCACTGAAAAAAGGAACAGCTCTTAGCTAGCAGCAGTTACACAGGATTATTAATTTGAAAGGGTAAAATACTTAAGCAGAAGTGTGCATCTAGCCCTTCTTTTCAGAGGCTGAAAGAAATAATACCCGGTCACTCTCCATGGATGTGATTTATTAATTATCAGTCATTCTTAATCACTTGATACTGACATATATCTAACACACTGGAGAGTTTAATATCGGAAGGAATACTTACTGTGATTTTTCTCAGCAGTCCATTTTTAAGTGCTGGGGGAGATAATGTGGTGCCAGCACTTTGGTATTGTGTTTCAGATCCTGTGTGACTCTGTCCTTGAACATGGAGTATGAGTGCACAGAGGGTGGCAAAAAGTTGTTAGCAAGAGCTGTGCTAAGTGTGATTATCCTCCTCTTTGAATTGTTTGAAAGCCTTTGGCTTGTAGAATTCACACACCTTATGACTCTTAAGTATTATTATTTTTTAAAATATTTAATGTTTTTTGTGGTAAGGTAAATGAATCTGATGTGTTATTCATACCAAGGATAGTGGAAGTGCATGATTAGACATACTGTGTTACTGCATGAAGCCATAAATATATTTTATAAAATACTGAGAAGCACTTCTGTTCCAAAAAGATGGGTATTGGATGGGAGTTGGTAATTGCTGTTAATTATTCTTATTGTGCTCATCTTACTGAGATTCTTGAGTCTGGTGATTGCACTGATAAAGGAGCAGCCTTGATTTTTGCACATATGTTGCAGTTACTTGTAAAACTGGGCTCACAGATTGCTCTGAAGCTTTTACCATTCCTGCAGAACATTTCAGTAGTTCCAGCAGTTTGATCACAAATGCAGCATCTCCCTCCTAATGCTGTGCAGGTTGATAAAACAGTTGCCGAGCTGGAGTCCCTAAAGAAATTATTAATTATCTGGTTAATGTGCGTCAGGCTGTGGGAGTGTGAGATTAATCACCAGTGCTGGGATGAGTTGCTGAAGTGGATTTTGGTTTTTTGTCTCCTGTCACTCGGTAATGGCTTTTCCTTCCTTCACCATCAGGTGAACAGGTGCGGAGATGCTGTATTTTCATTTTCCTGTAGTCGGTAACAGCCGGTGACCAGGAGATGCCTTTTTCTCAGTCCTGCTGCATGAGCAGTTTACAACATGGAGCACTACCTGCTTCGGATGTTCCAGCTGCGGGAGATGCTCCTACAGCACAGAACTGACCTGAGCTTTCCCATATAAACACATTTGAACACATGTGCCTGGGGAGGGGTGCCAGGGAGCAGTGTTGGGCTGAGCTGGGTCTGGCTCTCCTCTATTCCCCAGGTCTCAAAGGGATTGACTTGTATTTGGATGTGGAATTGCAACTTGACTCCTATTTTGAATGCATTTATAGTACTTGGAATTTTTCAGTAAGTGGACATTCAGCATGCCTCCTTTGTTTAATGAAACAAAGAAAAATGTGCTCCTTTATTGGAAAGGTACAGTAGTAGTTCTTGCTCAGTCTTTAGTGGTACCATCCTTAAAGCTAGTAGGCTACATAAATATTCAGACACTGAAGAATGAGTTGGACTCCTTTCCAGTGCTGGATCACTCAGGGCATTGAGTTGCAACACTTCAAGCACTTGTCCTGCAGTCAAGCCTGCAGCACTTGTGCTGCCCATGTAACCATCAGCAGCTGCATCAGAAATCATGCACTGCAGCCCTGATTTTCTTCCAGAGGTCGTTACTGTTTTACACACATTTGTACCACACAGTGCATTGATGAAAAAACTGAGGAGTAAATTTGACATTTGTGTTGCTACATGAGTATTGTACATGAAGCCATTAACAGCTCTGCCCCAGCACCTGGAAGGGCCTTCAGTTTTAGTGACTACTCATGATGACAGGATGGAAGGAGCTACACACCTAACGCAGAGTTGGCCTAGGCCAGGGAGCATCTTGTAGTTAAGAAGGGAAGAAGCTGTAGACAACAGCACAACAATCTTCCACTCACATGTGCTGAGGGACAGAAGCAGAGTTTGAACTTCTCTCTATTTATACGGTTGAGTTACCTGGATTACTTTATCATCTCTAACCACAAGTGTTGTTTCTCCCTGGGAAAGTCCTGTAAATGACCACAGCTACTGAAACTCTGAGATGCACAGCACTTGAGAATGCAGGCTTGTTTTTAACCTTGTATTTGACTATGTGGCATCAAACATGTGGTTTGTTTTGTTTGGGGGGTTTTGTTTTATTTTTCTTCTGATATGAGCATGTAGTTATTGGCCTTAATCAGCTTATGGGGTTTGCTTCTTCCTGGCTGAGCTAGTGTTTTTATTGCCCCAAGTGAACTGAAAATTTTTGATTACCTTGTCACTTCAAGCAGGCAGAGATGTATTTGAGATTGCATTGCACTACTCCATCCTTGGCTTTTTGTTGTCCATATTGTACTATCCCAAATCCCTCTTCAGCTAAAGATGTTACCTCAGGAGAGGAGGAGATAGGTGTGCAGTTTTCAGAGAATTTGTGTTGTATAATAGTTATGTGCTTCACTCTGGAATCCCTGAACAGCCCCACAATGGCATAAACATCCATTTGTTTGGCAAGCTATGTTATAACTTCACATTAAATGTAGATGACCCATTTGTGTTTGAAACCCCCTAACCAGCAAGTCAGCGTGGCAGCAGTGGGGCTTTTAATGTTTAAGCAGACTTCAGGGCTTCAGGTTGAGTATTTGCTTTGGAGTTGTTTGGGTTTCTGCTCCTTGCAGAGCTTCCCGAGCTTGTTGTGATGACTCAAATCAAGTTTACTTTGTTAAGCTCAGCAGTTCCCAACACTGAAGAGATAAAGAGGAAAATAAGACCTTTAGGAAACAAGAAGTAAGTTTCTGTCTGTCTAGGATTGCAGGTCACTCTCTTTTTATGCCTTTATTTGATGGTGATGTACCCATTTCTGTACGTGTGGTTGTGTTACCATGCATGCAGGTGTTCTTACCCACAATGATGTACAAAAGCAATGCCAAAGGAGTCAAAAAGTTGGGAAATGTATGAACCATAAAGACAGTAATTCTCCAGACTCTTCTGTAGCTGTTGATCTCTGGTGCTTAAAAATAAGTAGAATAGCAGATTTTCAGATGAGTAAATTGTGCAAATTCATGCCTAATTTACATGTATGATCACCTTGACTGCTTGTACAAATCAGGTAATTGTGCATGCAAATAGCTAATTAACACAATTAGCCAATCTGCTGATGCAGCCCCAGGATTTGTATGTGTATACTAGCCATGTAGTTATCATGTATCTGCAAATCAGTTGTATGAACAAAATCTAAGCCCTCATAATTTAGCAGCTGTGGGGAGTTGCTTATATTTTAGCATCACAGGTTTTTGTCTCTGGGGTCGAGATGCATCTGATGGAGATCACAACTATTATTACAGTTGAGATCCAAAATCACTTAGGCTTAGCTGAAAAAATTCACTTCAAAGGAGAATCTCAGCATTGCTGTTGATGCACCCTCTCAGCACTGCAGCCCCTGGCAGGCTAGGTGATCTGGTAGCATGCCCTTCCCATATAAATTGTTCCATGTGAATGCAGGGCCTTGCTGGTTTTGCCCTATGGCTTCATAAAAGGACCTGTGAACAAAGCTTGTTAAATGCCTGCTTGCCACTATTCTCAAATAAGCAAAGTATTTTGGCATTTATAGCTGCCTGTCTCCTTCCATGTTGGTCCAAAAGAATTTACTCAAAAAAGGATTAAAAGGGCAAGTCTCCTGGTGTTATCTATTTGTCAGACTTCTCTTCCTGAGCATATCTGACTGCTAAATGAAAATATCCAGGCAAGTTTAAACCTGCAAATTTTCAAAGTTTTGCAACTGCATCTACAGTCACTAAATATGAGTGCAGGGATTTCAGAAGTGTTTTCCAATCTCAGTTTGTTATTCTTATAGCTATTATGGGGTGGTAGATGGACAGCCTTCATCATAGTAATTATTTATACTTTCAAAGCAAACATAATGTGAATTTGCAATCAGTTCCTACAAATAATTTAACATCAAGGCTTGAAACTTCAAGTTGAGTGCACATAAAAGTAGCAGTGTAATCCTCTGAAGGAAGGTATTTCTTGAACTGTCTTTTAAAAAATGGTTCCTAATTATAAAATAGAGAAATTAAAACCTTTATATTAGATTTATGACCTACCTAATATCCCATTTGTTCTCTGGAGTTTCTTTCTTAAAATTGTAGTTTTGTTTTAAAACAAAGATGGTATATGGCAATAGCACTAGGATTCAAATTGTAGCAAAAGGTTTGTGTCCAAAACCAAAGCACTATATATCTTGAATATTTCTTGCATGGGTTTCTGTGGTATGTAGCATCTTCCTCACTAAGGGGACTTCAAAATACATTGAAAAAGCAAGGACTGAGATGCTGGTTGTACAGGGACTTTGTTGGCAAAAGGAGCACCTTGTTATGTGCTTAACAGTAACACTCTCATTTCCTGAAAATTACCTCTGTGAGGGGGATTAAATGTGGCTGGGGTGTGTCTTTAAAAAAAAAAAACCTGCTGTGAAATGTTTTACTATTAGCTAGGTGGCCTCCAGTCCCAAGAAGACCCGAGGGACTACAGTGTAAGATACAGTGTGGAAAAAAAAAAAAAACCGTTTCTGGTAGGGCTGCATCCATCTAGTGGTAGTTGGGTGCAGAATCAGAGGCCAGCCCAGATGTGGTTGCAAAATGTCCCCTCTGAGGGTCAGGGTGTTTCTAAGCATGTACAGAAGAAACTCTACAGACATAGAAA
The DNA here is from genome assembly GCA_013396655.1 of Campylorhamphus procurvoides. NCBI lineage: Eukaryota > Metazoa > Chordata > Aves > Passeriformes > Dendrocolaptidae > Campylorhamphus > Campylorhamphus procurvoides. The sequence goes on from WBMV01002425.1 coordinate 1,076,277, forward strand.
ATCTGCTTTAAATGCACTTTTTTATAGAAGGCAGAACAAAAAGCAAAATAGTGGAGACTTCTATACTTCTTGTCTGCAAACAACCCTGTGAAGAAGTCTGAAAACTCCTTTCTTCATCAAGCTGTGTAGTAGCACTATTTGAGGTAGGAATTATGCTGGGACAACTTAAATGCTGCTTTTACCAGGAAGCAGAACTCTTGCGGAACTGGGGCCAAGGGCTCTAACATGTTTAGGTGTGTGGTGTTTTCCCATCTAACCTGGCTCTAGCTGTGAGCTATACAATGCCTGTCAGGAAATGAAGGAGCCATTTATTGAACTGTTTACAAGTGGGAAGGGCAGAGGAGATACTACTTTTGATCAAGTTTATGCTTTTGGTTGGTTGAAATGCCGTTATATCCATGAATACAGGATTAGAGCCTTCTCTGAAACCTTTGGAATTACCTGTCTGTCTTATTTTAAGAGACAGCTCTTTTTCTTTGGGTAATCTGTGTCCTGTTAAATTCCATGGCAGAACTTCTACCTATGAGGAGATAAAGTTTCCAATCCCTGTTATACTTCTTTAAAGACTAAAGGAAATGGTAGGGTTTAGGTCATCTAGAATAGCTTGTAGGCTTTTTAAAAGAAAATATGTACCTGCCAGGCAGTGTGATGTGGCATACTAGGAGTTCATATTATTTTTTTTTTCCTCCAGTTACTCACAGGCACTAAATAAACTGAAAATGCAATGGTGATGCAAGTGCCAAATTGCTGTGATATGCAGATGACTTCTCTCCTTGCCCTTTCCTGCTGAGGACCATTGTGCCAGCCAGTGAGATGGCTGATTGCCTTTGCCTGATTGAGAGATGGTTGAGGAACAGCTGATGGCTGAACTCCTCTAAAATGGAGTTGATGATTGTGAAGAGGAGGAACCTGTGCTAAGAGTTGGTAACCACAGCTTATCTAAAAATATGTGCCTGCAGTTACTCCCTCCAGCCTGCAATTCAGGAGCCTGCTTGAAATCTCTCACATTGTGATGTCCACGAAGTATGATCACCATTATCTCTAGGTGATCAGAAAATTATATTCCCTTCTGTCAAAAGATGGCCTCTTCCTAGGAATTTACACCTTTGTCTTGCAGCCTACAGCCGTTTGGTGTCCCTGGACCTGAAGACAGGAGCACTAGGGCTAATCTCTTTTGTACAGTGTGTAGGAGTGTTGGTTCCAGCACAGCAAGTCTCTGTGATCATCCTAACACTGGCTTCCAGGCAGTTTTAAATCTTGTTTGAAATCCTAGGTATTTATCTTTCAGTTTCTTTGTGCCTGGGCCTTGCTTGGCTATTTTTATTGAAGTCCTGTGACAAGGAATGTGGCAAGTGGCTTTGTGCCTCTAGCACAATGAAGTGCTCTGCAATAACAGTGCTAACATTTTACCCCCAAAAGAATCTTCAAGTGGAGTCATGGACAGCTATTCAATGAGTTTAAGTGACTGTTCATCTTGATTATTTCTGGGTTTTTTGGTTCTATCAATTGAAAAAAACAGTGCAGAGCAAGTCTGTGCTCCAGGCAGGATTTTCTTGTGGGATAGTCTGAAATGGTTACATGGACTTGCCCCCAGCTTTCCAGTCACGTGTCTGGTCTCATGGGCCGAGTGCACATTTGACTTCATTCTTGCTTCTCTGTCACAACCACAGGGTCTCTGTTTACAAGACAAACAAAACGCTGCTTGAGTTGTTTCCTTTGTGGAGGGGATGAGAGAAGAAGCAACATGTGAGAGATGATAATGTTTCCTTGGTGTGATTGTACTGGGGACTATGTGATGATACCTCTTAGCACTTTTTGATCCCTATTTCCATGAAATATAGGCCGTAACACCCTTCAGAAAGCAAAGGAAACATGCCTTGGAACAGAGAAAGAAAAAATAACTGTGCTTTGTTCTGCACCACCTTTATTTACAGAGTTTATCCTGGGAGCCTCAAAGCATCACTAACAGAAACTTGGTACACAATGACTTACTTTTCCCAGTGAATCAATAAGAGTATTGTATTGACATTTAAGTTTTGAGGTCTTTGTATATCCCTGGTGCAGGAACGAAGCTCCCAGATCAGCTACTGTTGGTGAGGAGATGTAGATGCATTATTAGGGATAACTGGGTTTATCTCCTTTGACACTTCTCTGATATCTCTTGATCATTAAGGTCTGGATTAAGTGGAAAAAAACATTACTTGCATGGATGTTATGCAGCTTATGCCTCAGATCTTTTATGAGAGTTTGGGTGCTTAATGTCTGCTAATTCAAAAAGAAAAATCAAAGTCTTGTATACAGCTTCCTCCTGTCAGGTGCTGAGATGAGGGTTAGGTGACCGTAACAAAAACCTGGATATTTGAAAGTCACGTTTCCAGCTGCATTTAAGAAATGGTAGATGAAACACATTGAAGAGGAAAGAGCAGTTTTCTGTCTGGTTTTGCATTTACCTAGTGGGTTTAATGAGGCTTAAGGTGTAGCACTCTGCAGCACTCCTGGGAAAGTAGTCCCTGGTATTTTCTTTCCCATGAACTTGCATCTTGATATTCTTGTCAAGCGCTGCTGTGTATCAGGAGCTTGCAGTATCTTCATTCCCAGCATCAGAAAGAGATGGTTCTCTGGCAGTGGCATCAGCAGCATTGCACGGATGAGAGAAGGTGCTTGGCAGCCAGCAGGTATTGGAGAGTGTAGGAAAGTAGGTCTGTATGTATCTGGCTGCCCAAAAAACCATACTAGTTTTCATACAATTGTATGGGTTTTCAACATTTTGTTCCAAATCTCCACTCCACTGAAAATATAGCTATTATTTATAATCAGTAAATTAATGGCTTTCACTCTGAGGCTGTAGCAGTGCAGAAATCAAACATTCTTGTCTTTCAGTCTGACCATGTTTCACAGATTTTTCTTGGGCTCCTGAGTTGATGAAAGATCAGGGAGGCTACTGCATTGCTTCACTGTGATGGCAGAAATACCACAGTAATTCTGGAAGACCTGTCCTAGGGATTGATGGATTCAGCAGCCTGATGCACCCAAGCCAGGGCAGCCCTTTATTTGTCCTAGTTTGTTCTTCTTCAGCACTTTTCATTTGAGGATTATGAAAAGTGGACTTCACCCTGTGAAGCTGTTACTGTAACCATTTATGGACTGAGACCTGAGGCTCAGATAAGTGTAACTTTTCAAAGGTTATGCTGCACGCCAGTAGCACAAACAAGGAGCTGCGCATGTTTCCTGAACCCCTGTGTGGGGGTTTTTTCCACATTTTTTTTAACCACATGGGAGGAAATCCATTTCTAGGCAGGGTCTGGCACAACTTACGTAAGCAAGAATCATGTAAATTGTCAAGTGAGACTGCTGGTGCTGAGCAGAGGAATAAATTGGTCGAGAACTTTGTGGGCAGCTTCACAAAAGACAAATGACCGCATGAAATTTGATTTGCAGAGAAATTTTCTTCCTAGGAGAATGCAGAACCTCAGCATAAGGAGATCTGCAAGCTAATGATGTAAAAATAGCTTGGATAATAAAAAACTGGTAAATAGAGGTATGGTAGCAATTGGGATGTATGGGAGAGACAGGCCAAACTGAGCTGAGTTTATTATGAGGAATTTATTCTGAGTTCCTCTGGTTTAACTCAGTCAGTGTTGGGTCTGCTGAAGCAGAATATTTGTTTGTAGAATCCTGAAGTCATCTTCCTGTAAAACAAAATTGTCCAACTGCAAACTTGAGCTCACTCAGAATAATCCAAATTTGTTCTGAAGGACTTCAGGGATATAGTTCCTTCTGAAGATTCCCATTCTTCTGTATTTTCTTTGCCAAGTGAGTAATTAGTTACTCCTTGATTATTGCTTATCACTTTATACTTTTTCATGAAGACAGCAAGGGACTGTGAGGCTGTTAATAGCTATGCTCAGATCACCTTTCTTTCTCAGCTATGGCTTTATTAACTTAAAAATAACAGTGGAAGTGAAACGCTTTTAAGCTTCTGTATTTTTTTTCTATTTTTAATTTTTTTTTCTGAAATCCTGAGTGCTTTCTAGACCATCCTCAGTGAATACCAGAAGTGCAGTGTCTCATTTTTCTTGCCTCAAATTGCTACCCCACATCAGTGTTGATCAACAGCATCGGATACGAAAGCTTGACTTTAAGCAGTCTTAGTCTCTTTTTTTTCCATCCCATAGTTGGAAATTTTTTTCATCTTTTCAGATGTTCCTAAATGTGGCAACAAGCATTGCTCTGCAACAGATGCAATTCTTTCTAGGTCTCTAGGTAACATTTGAACCTGTGTAATGTTCACAGCACAGCACCGTAAGTAATATTCCAGGAAAGACGCTGCCGCTTGTTAAAAAGGATAGGACCCCAGAGATGCCTTTAAATATGCCTGTAAAGTGAGAGGTGCCAAGAGAAAGATAATATGGCTGATTATAGTTATTTACCTTACATTTTCATTCGCCCTTAACTGGGTGTAATTTAGGGGCATGAAATCTCTTATTGGAAGTGTATTTGCATTAAACAGCTCTAAGCAACCATGAAAGTGCAGAAGCTGAAAAATTGACAGACTGGGTTCCTAGAATCCCAAAGTAGCATTTTTTTAATAGGCATACAAACAAATCAAATAAACATGTTTTGCTTCAACGATTTAAAGAATATGGTCTTTGGAGTAATTTGTCTCTCTTTTTATTTTTTTAACCTATCATTTCTAACCTCTTCATTGCCTATCTCTAGTTTGCAGCTCCTCCTAACAATCTGCAGCAATTTCCAACCCAGCTGTTGTGGTTGCAGAGCATTGTGCCTTTGTTTAGCTTTCCCTAAGCTATCAAATCAGCCTATAAAGGGGATTACCTGGCTAGTGATGTTGTTTTTCAGGTCTGCACTTTTTAACAAATTGTTTCAGAGTGGCTCTTTTCCCCTTCCCCCCCACTCACCCCCACAAAAAAGAGCCTTCTGAAAATCAAACTTTACAGTTGGATGGAATCAAGTCTTGCAAGAAAGCACCTTTGGTTGGCTTTGATAATCCCCTTCACTTCCTTTGTAAGTAATCATAACCAGGATGAAAATCAGAGTAGTGGATCTTTTCAAACAGGTTGTGTTTTTGTAGTGAGACTTAAATGTTCATGTGTGCTTTAAAAAAAAATACAAACACCTTTTTCTTCTACTGTTGTTGGCATGTGCTGTGCCTGAAAATTTATAATCCAACTGTGTGCTGTTAAAGAGGTATGATCGTCCACCTCTACCCCCTAGCAGTTGGTCAGTTCTTTTATAGCCATTGCCTCTCCCACAAGGCAGTTTATTTAACTGATGTTTGTGAAATGTTGTGATCTTTGCATGAATGGAGTTATTGAGGTGAAAAGCATTAACAATATTTATTTCAGCAGGTTGTGGAATTAATGACTAAAGAAGAAAAACTGGTAAAACTTGATTTTTATAGATACAATAGAGTCTTTAAGAAACTTAGTGTTTAAGAACACAGATACATCTGTCTGAATTTATATTACAGTATGGGTGCTCTGTCAAGTTTTCTAACAAATATATTATTGAAATATATCTATAGTATTCATTTGATAGTATGTTTTTGCTCAGTGTTAAGCTAGTGTCTGTCTTGCTCTGCTCAATGCAAAAGATATTTACTGTACTTGAGTGTCTTCAATTTTGGTTCTCATTTTGCAAACACAGTACATTTTAATTAAGGCTTGTCACTTGAGATCTAATGAATACATTTACTCTAATGTCTCCATCTTCAGGAGGTGAATTTGACTTAGAAATTGTCTCTGTCACAGAGGGGTGATAATATCAGTTTAAAGATTACTTTTTTCCTGGGGAAGAGCAGTTCATGTAGTTCACCCAGTTCTTGCTTGCGCAGTACTTGCCTAAAAGGTCGCAGAATGATGTTTATTGCCACATAGAGACAGACAAGAAAAAAATCTCTAAAGACACATATATACATTACCTTGGAGACTGTGCCTGCATCAGACTGTCCTCCCCCCGCACCATGTTTTTCTTTGACAGTTTCAGAGGTGGTTTATTGATTTTATTTGGAAAGATTAAGAAACTCCTCTCCCCAAGTCTTGCTCTTGTTGGCATATGAGAGGACTTTGATCAAACAAACAATGAATTGTCTAATACACACAATAAAAAACCCCAAAAGCACAATCCTATAAAAGCTAGTTTCAATTGACCTTTCACCTGTGCCCATGTCTACTCTGGTGGATAGGAACTGGGCAGGAGGAGAGTTGTCATTCCCCTGTGTCTCCAACTCATGTTACTGTTGGTGTAAAAATTCCTGCTTTTAATGTCAAGTCAAAACCATCATTAATTTTACAGTAATGTAAATGCCCTTTTATGTCCTATTGTTGTGCAGGAATGCATCAAAAAGTGAATTTGGAGTCTTCAAGGAAAGAAATGAAGTAAATCTTCAAATTTTATGCTTTTCATTGTTGCTGTATCTTAAACTGAAATATTTTTTCAGCTGGTTAAATCAAGACTGTATTATGGTGCTGTCTTCTGGTGTAGTGTTATGGGGGAAAGGTTTTAGGTCCCAAGCTTCTTTCCCAGCTTCTTCTACTGTCACTGTATTCAAACTGTGTTATACCCACCCTTGTTAGAAAATGCTGGGTTTTGAATGAAGGAAGAGTCCAGTGCAGGGTTGAGTTAAAAGGGAAATGCTAGGGAGACCCCATAGGACACAAGGGAAAAGTCAGTGGGGTGGCTGCTGGCTTGTTATCCTCAAATGTCCTGATTAGGGACTTATTTGGCGAGTAACATGTGATTCACCGGTGATCATCCAGTGCAAACATTTGGGAAGTGCTATCGCATCTACTCTGTGTGTGAGGAATCACGTCATAGTGAGAGCAAAGCCCAGGTTTTGAAACATACTTAGGCACTGTGCACTGATGTCCTCATCCGAGATCCTAGCAGAGCTCTGTGACAGCAAGAGGATCAAGGCTGCCTTGCCTAAATGGTGCCACGGCACTCATCCTTCCCTCTGCTGGCCCATCCCTAACACAGAGGTGGCAGGAGTGGGCTGTGGACCAGGATGCTCTGCCTTGTGGCTGCCACTGCGGAGGGCCAGGGAGTTAAGTGCTGTGAAGGGCCCTGAATGGGCCACCTGTGAGGTGGCAGGTTATGCTAATGACAAACCTGGGTACATGCTTTTTTGACCTGCTTTAATTTTTCTAGCCAGGCCTTTAATTGCCAGAGAGAGGTATAGACAAATGCAATAAAAAAGCCAAACAAATCAGAGCTATAGCAAGGCTCTACAAGGAAATACGTTTTAGAAAGCCTTTTTTTTTCTTAATTAATCGGGATTTTGTTGTCAGGCTAAAACAGACTAAAAATAAACAGCTGTATAGTACTTCATTAAGCTGCCTGCTTGGAGTGATTTTCCCATTGATTAGTCTCAGGGCTAATGCTGGTTCATTCCTCATTTCATTGCTAATTAACATCAGCTCTGCTCCTGACCACTTGACCGCACTCTCTCTGTGAACATGTGCTGGTTTGGCAAGTAATAACTGCTCCCTCCCTCTTAAAAGAGAGAATTAAGGGACAAAATAGCTATCAAGAGTAGATCTCTGCTTCTACTGTAAGGAGAGCAAACTGGAAAACCGTATTGGCCTGTAGGAAGGGTAATAAACATAGTTTACAGAGCATAGGAGTTTGATTGAGGAACTGTGTAAATACAGATGATGAGCTCAAGCTGCCATATGAATTGACAGGTTTGGCTCAGCTCCTGTCACTTGAGTTGATTCAGGCTCTTCTGGGATGCTCGTGGTGTAGATTACCTGACCCAGGAGCTCCTGGGCATTGGGAAGAGGGCAGCTTTGGATGGGCAGCACTTTTCCAAGTCTCTGCAGTGTTCTCTGAGTTTGAATAATGGAATACATTGGCAGTGGGTATGGAAGGAGCAGGAAACAATGCCATGGTTATAGCTTTGTCAGGCCACTTCCATGCAAGCTGAATATAGATGAAAATAGGGGAATGAAATACTAGAATTGGCACGGATGCACTCTGAGGAAATATCTAACAACTTTAATAAAATTAGCAGCCTCTGTTCTGGGTGAAAAGGTCAATTTTTCCATAAAATCCAAGTAAACTGGCATTTTGGAAAACATCTACTAAACTTGGCACAGAATAAATAACATTATCCCAAAGTCTTGGTTCAATTCCAGATCACAGCATTTTCTTTTAATTGAATTGGATATTGCATTTCATTTTCAGAAAGTCTTTTTTTTTTTATTCCTACATTTTGAAGCATTCATATCTCAGAACTAATCAGGAACTCAGCCTTATACAAATCTATCAATCAGAAACAGTCACTGGAGAGAGAGCTTGCCTGAGTGATAATCCTTTTCTACCTACTTTTGAGCAGAATCCTAATTCACTTGTTCATCAATTATATATTTTATATATTTCCACCGTTAATTTAATGGATTTAGGGCTCAGTCTTGCAAACACTTCTGCACGTGAGTAACTTTATTCATGCAAGCAGGCTGCTCATCTGAGTAAAATTACTCATGTGATGTATTTGTAGGATCAAGCTTTGCATTAGTTGTATGTATCCAGACACAAAACCATTGCCTTCCCAACTACCCTTCTTTGATCTGTAGTAATAAAAAGCATATTTTACTCACGTGACTAAAACTCAATAAATTGAGATATTAGTAACTGTACTAATTATGGTGAGAAAGAAGTAATTCCTATACTTAGGAACACAACCACTTTGGACCAGGAGGGACTGCCTTCTAGTTAAGTATTGCGTGATTGGTTACATCATGAAGCCTTCATGGATGGTTCTGGAATTGGTTCAGAGCAGAGATAGAAGTGTAGAAAATCTCATGTTATTGTCAACTGACTTTAGATAAGGCTAAGACCATATTGTACTGCAGATTTTGTTCACTTGGAAAGTGGAAATGGAATTTTGATTCTTGTTCTCAGGAGATATCCAGCACCTCCTCTCTCTAAAAAAGATCTCTATGATATTTTTAACTTTTCTCATGATACTTCCATTTCTGGCCTGGGTTGGATGCAAAAAAAGTGGCAAACAAATATTTATGTTAATAATTAAATAAATAAACAGAAGAAAAATATTGGATCCTTTTGAACTGTAAGGAGTGTCTTGATCTGTAATTTCTATTGGTAGGTCTGTAGTTACACTCTCTTACTCGAGTTCATTGAGTTTCATTTTTTGTTCTCTTGTGGAGAAGTACTGGGAAATGCTAAAACACTTATCCTTTGCTGGCATAACAGTGACACTGAAGTTTTCTTTCCTCACACTTTTGTAGTGAAATAAGCATATCCATATTACTTCTGTATCTGTGCATTGGGAGTGAGGGTAGTTCTTTTGCAGGCAGTGCGTGAGCCCTCGCTGGCTGTTCTGTGGCAAGGTGAGCTTTCTGGGCAGCTTCACTGACTGACTGATGTGGAGTAACTCCAGTGGGCAGCCCCCAGAGCACAGGGACAAGCTCTGGAATCCTGCTTGCAGGCTGGGAGGGGACTCCAGTGGTGAAGAGCAGGCAGGTGAGCCAAGCAGCACAGGCAGGACTGTGGCTTGGAGGCTGTGGGTGCCCTGGAGTAATGCAGGTTTAGCTAAAGCAGTAAATCTGTGGATGGTTCCTTACCTGATACCAAAGCATTTAATTATGAAAGGTGAGTGTTTATTTTTCTACTTTGCCTCTTCATTCAAAGGATGTCAAGGGAGGGAAACAAGACAGTTTTAAAAACACTTATGAAAGTGGTGTGCTTTAAATAAGATCTTAAAGGAGGCTAACTTGAGTGACAGAGACTTCGTGATCCTCAGCAGTGGAACTATTTAAGATGTAAACCTTACAATAAAGGTGCCCTTTCTGGCCGTGTTACCCTCACTATTTAAAAAGAAAATGAATCTTTGAGTTTTCAGAGTTGAAAGCTACTATGAGAGCCTCCAGTTGTTTGAACTCTAAGTTGGCACACTGTATTAAATAAGATTCAGTAGCTTCTTGTGTCACTGCAGGCCAAAATTTGGCAAATAAAGTACAATTAATAGTCTTACAAACCTCTGGATGGACACCCAAAGGAGAGGAATAATACAGTTGTAGTATTACAAGTCAGCAACGTGTTAAATGCTTTTTTTTTTCCTTAGGAAAGGATTTCCTGTAGAAGTCCTGAAGAAAAATAAGTTTCATTAGTCGAGCATTGAGCAGAGATAGAGCAACAGGATTGATTGTAATAAGCCTCTCCTTTTTACTGAAATCCATTACTTTCTGAGCTATTAAGTGATGAAAAGGATTAAGAGAATAAAAAAATACAAGCAGGACTGTATTCGTAAATCTAATAAAGTTGATAACAGTAGAGCATTTTGTGAAATTTGCATGTGAATTTATAATATCCTAATCCATTGGCAGCAGCACTGTGCAGCAGAGGGAAGGGGGTGCACTGTGTATACAGGATAAAAATGCAAGAGCAGAATTTCTGGCCAAGAAGCTTTTTTTTTTTTGCCTATTTTTTTCCCCCATATGGATATCCATATGTTTTTATCACAGATTCCATACTTTCGGTGCTAGGATCCATATGTTTAGCTTTTGCTCAAATAAAAGACTATAAAATCATTCTTCATTATCTCTTTCTTCCTAGCTGGTGTTTTTGTAGACATAACCAAATGTGATGCTAGATGTTTGAGGCATACCCAGATAGGCTGCAGTTGGATCTCATCAGAGGTATTTAAAAGCAGTACCTAGGGAGTTCAAGGGCTGGATTATCTTCTGAGTGTAATGCCCCTTGACAGTGCTTGAACAATGCAGGGGGTGCTATCATCTGATTGCAAAGTCCTGGCAAGGCTTTTCCCCTATAAAAGAGGAGATCCTTTGGGATCAGCAATGAGAATTTTCCTCCTTTTTATTTTATTTAATTCTCGACCTGCACCTTTACCTCTGTTCTTCTGCTGAGGGCTGTGTGATGCAGGGAGATGACATGACAGAGCTTTATTTCACTTCTGCCTTCTTTACTTGCCCAAGGCCTGCAGTTGGTAGAATAGCAGCAGAATTTAGAAGTGCTGATATAGAGAATTTGGGGTTGGCGTAAGGATGGCGTGTATCACCATCTCCTTGATGTGACCCAGTCTGCTCTGTGCCAAGCAGATATCACTCACTGAGAATTGTGCCTACTAAGGTTTTATTTTTCCTTTTCATTTTTTATCTCTTTGGATGCAAATGTTAATATAATGCTTTTAAATATGTAAAACACAATTCAGTCTCCACAGTTAGACTTTGTAATAGATACCAAGTAACCTTCAATAGTAAAATTTGTATGTACACTTGGCAGTTGAATTGCATCTTCACTTGGACATCCAGTCCTTCTTTGCTGGGACAGCATGGGGCAGAAAAGCATCTGTGGAGTGTGCGTTTATGTCTCATGGGAATTTGATTGCCTGCCAGCATGTTCTGACTGTCCTATGGCTACGGCATTTTTAACATGCAGAAGGGGTAAGGAATACCCTGTAATTTTGAATAGGAGAAAATTAGGGTAGTCGTAATTACAAGCATTACAGTCCACAGTTTCAAAATAAAGCCATCAGTGTGAATATTTTATTCACATTTCCTGCCTCTAGCCCCTGAAATATAACCCTGAGGCAGGCTTGGAGTTATGCTTTATCCTCTGCATTCCTAACAATAATAGAAATTATTATGAAAGGTTAATAACCATTGTGTGTTGGAACTGTATTATCTTTCACGTGGAAGAAAGAAAAGGTGAACTACCTTCCCTGAATAAACCAAGCAATATCATCTTGACTTTAGAGATGAGACAGTCAATGGCCTAAAAACCCTGCTAAAGCAGCTACATTTTGATGGAGTCATTATATTAATTTTCAGGCTAACCTCACTCTCATCAGAGACAAAAGGGAAACTAACTGCTGATATAATTCAAACCAGATGCAACTCCTGATATGATCTTTACTGAATCTATCGAAAAACTTAAACCTTTCTTCTGAGATTTTTGTGTAAAAGTATCATCCATTTGAGGTTGAATTTACTTTGCATTTCAGTAGAACTAATCCATCATTTTTCAACGCTGCCTTTCCGTCCCAGGGTTGTGGTGGCTCTGTTGAGATGGACAGCAAGTTTGTAGTGAGTTACCTCATAGATCATGACTGACAGAACAGTGAATCACTGTTCAAAGGAAATGGCTCACAAGGCATGCTCCACACGTGGTGGTGTGTCCCATGCATGGTGGCCTTCTATCTGTGGCAGTTCCTGGGCATAGTAGTCAGACATCCCAGTTTGACCTGCCTGGCCCACACGTGCTATGCCCACTGAAGATGTCCTAGTGTGAAGAGGTGGTACTTTGACCACCAAATTGAGAAGACGTTAAGTCACCTACTTGTTCCATTCATGTGGGGAGGACTGACTCTAGTGCTAAATGCAACTCAAGCTGATTGTCCAGAGAAATCAAGTGACACCTTTCCTGTTTCAGAAATGATTTTCTTGTGAAAATGCTATGCTTTTTTTAACCCACTCACTCAGTGTTTGAATACCAGATTGAGCTAATTTTAAGATTCCTCAGGGCAGTGGCACTGCATTCCTTCCACTCTGCTATTCCTTACCACATTACCTCACTGCATCAGCACTCATATCTCTCGCTGATGGCATCCAGTTTCCATTCCATTCACAGCAGCCAAGGATCATATCTCTGATCCACTTAGAAACACAATGATCTCTACCCCTGAGAATGCGAATGCTTTCTCAGTCAAATCTATTGATCTTCAGGGCTCTATTTCTGGCTTTCCATTCACTCACTCAATGTTTGGGATGCTGCATATTAATTCCGGGCAAAGAGTTAACTTAGCTACTAGGAACGCAGTGGGGAACACTTCTGCAGAATCCAAAGATAGACATGATCTCTTATATATTCTTATGTCTGTACAAATACTGCACTTCTTAACTGAGCAAAATGAAAACCTCCCAGCCGGCACTGTGACAATGATAGGTCTGAGTGTGCCATCACATTTTTATCCCAAGCTGACTCGTCGAACATGCTAATGTTGAGTTGAGATGGGCAAGTACATGCTGAGCTCTGCAAGGGAAGAGGTAAACAATTTGCATAGGGCCTTTAGGCTCGGGGGGTTTAACAGTCTGAGAAGAATAGGTGAATCCAACAGGCAAGGGCATCAGACGTGAAGGATGGCATAGTTTGACAAACAAGCAAAGTAAGTGAAAGCACTTTAAAGAAAAAAAAGACATTTTTCTGAAGACCATTGTTGTCAGGGAACTTGGGTCCTACGGTCTTGACTCTGGGGTCTTTCAGAAGTATAGTTATAAAGAAAAGCAGGAAGTTGGGGAATATTTCAGCATGCCCTTGCAGGTTATGTATTGAAATAAGCCTCTCCAGTAGGTAAGCCCAACATGTGCTTCAAATAGTCCTCAGGAAGCCCTCTTCTTCTATCACCAGTAGCACAGTCTATAGAAAAAATACACCTGCATGCCTGACTTTGGTCCTGTCAGTATTCAGATGTTCACCATCACCCCCAATAGGGTTCCGGTTCTTCAAAAATGGGATTTTTTAAGGATTTTTGGATATTGCTCACTATTGACCTTGAACTCATATTTAAAAGAAATCCAGGCACCATGATGTTGAGTGAGCTATGCCTGAGTTAATTTAATTATCTAGACCTTGGACAATTTTGGAAATAATACCTGTAATTCATGTCTTCTGGGTTCCAGCTGAGTGCCCTGTTTTCTCTACTTGTTCATGACAAATGAATCCACTGTTTCTGTATGGGTTTTTTAAAAATACAGATATTAGGTTACTGCTTGGTCTAAGAGAAGACTTTTATTATTCAACACTTAGACTGCCGGGGGCACAGTAGCTAACCCGGTTTGGTCTTGATTGTGTCACTCTGTAGCTAAAGTTGTTTCCCACAACTCATGGTGCTCGGTCTAACAACTGTCACCATACAGGTTAGTCAAACAGGCAGGAATGGAAAGGACCCCGGGGAAATAATTATGGGGTTGATTTCTGTGAGTATATACAATTACAATCTTTCTTAGTATATCATGAAGAGTAGTGAAGTATGAGAGAATTTGACTTGTGAAGGAGTATTACATTTTTACATGGAAACTTACTCTGAACTTAACATACTGGTTCCCAATGTGCAAGATTAGTATGCAGTTGGTGGTGAACTGCCTTACTTCCCTTTCTCCTTCACTCACAAAAGTTCTCCTCTCTTGTAAACTTTTCCTAGAAGGTTGGGTAATAACTGGTGCACTTCTTTGTAGCTTTCTTATGTAGTCATCTCCTCTCACTGTTCAGCATATTTGTCAGCATTTCCAAATTTAAACTGAGGGAGGGGCAGGAAATTTCTTTTTCATAATAAAATGGAGAGAGAATAATATAAAAATGTGAACACAAATTAATATGTAATGCGATATAATGTCCTTGTCTGGACATTTCATTGCCCTTACAGTAATAATTTAATTCCAAAAGTCCAAGAATATAATAGTGGATGGAAGATTCTGTCCCTGCTTATAAACATGAAATAGGTTTGTATGCGTACATACACAAGTGAAAGCTTCCCATCTCTTCATCTTTCCAGCAGGTACAAACCGTTGATCATCTTTGATTCCGGCAGAAACTGGGCGAGTAGGCGGGCATCTCTTAAGAAAGACCTAGAGCTGCTTGCCCAAGGCTTTGATAAATCTGGTCCTCTTGACTCTAAGTCCTGTACCTTAGCTGCCTTCTCCCAGCAAATGATACAGATTGTAATTCTTGGCATGAAATAAAAAAGACTAATTGCTTTGAAGATTTTATTGCTTTGTTTTTCAGTCCTTGCTCCTAGTACACTGTTTGCTAATGCTTTTCCCTCTGAAAGAAGAGAACGTTGAGCTTGTTTCCATCTACCTCCCTTATCTGCATGTGCATGTCTGTGCCTATGGCAGCCTGTAGGTCTTGCTAGAAGAGAATGTCTTTGCTAGCAGATTATCATGATGTGCTCACACCAAAAAAGTTTCTGTGCTGGATTGGGCAGCAGCTTCATAAGATTTCAGCTCTCCATCTCCCCACCATCTCCCAGTTCCAAATAAAGAACTTCAGAGGGCAAATGTGCTGCTGCTGGTAGACATGTAGCTACTGTTGTATTATGGGGTTTTGGTTTGGTTTTTTGCCAGCTACTTGACATTGTTTTACAGCTGGACTGTGCAGCTATTTCCAAAAGGCTCAGCTAATTCTGTTGTCCTTTTTTATCAAGGAAATTCTTGAGAAACCACAATAAAGCAGCTGTAACCCTGGTGATGCTTACAACTGTGGCCAGAAATAGAAATCAGTGCTTCATGCATTTTCTTAATGAGGGTATAGGGGTTTTTTTTTCAGTGTGGTCCTTGACACCTAGCCAAGTTAGGCCTTGGCTCTAAATGTTCAGTGCAAGCTTTATAAATAGCCCTGGATAGATGGGGCATTTCTTTTCCCAGTGGCGTGCGCCCTCTCAGGGCTGGGGGCAGCTGTGCTCTCAGGGTGTGATGGAATATTTGCGATGAGCCTTTTAAGCCACAGTTGCCAAATACTTTGCAGGAGGTGCCGATCACCTTGGGTCCCTGTTGGCTTGGAGGAGGAGGCTCAGCATCTTACAGAATTAGGTCTGTAAGCTTTTGTTATTAATAACTGCCTTCATGGTCATTTTGCTTACAGACAGGATTTATTTGGCTTTTGACTATCAGTGAAAGTGTCTCTATAACTGGATTTTTATGCTCCCTCTGTACAAATGAAAAATCGTGGTTTGTTTGCCAACTCAAATAAGAATTTACAAATGTGGGTTTTTTTTCTGCGTCACATAACATAGCTAGTCACTGGGTATGAAATGGCTCAATGCTGGGATTTTGCAATGTCCCTACAGGCAGAGGAGAGAGAGATGAGGAAAGATGAATTAAAACTTTGGGAAAGTTCAGTCAACAAAATAAGAAGTGCA
Organism: Campylorhamphus procurvoides; assembly: GCA_013396655.1. Taxonomy (NCBI): domain Eukaryota; kingdom Metazoa; phylum Chordata; class Aves; order Passeriformes; family Dendrocolaptidae; genus Campylorhamphus; species Campylorhamphus procurvoides. The sequence continues at coordinate 1,092,196 of WBMV01002425.1, forward strand.
GACATACTGATTTATAAAGAGACTGTAACTTTTAAACATGTACTTTCAATCCGAAGGACTGCAGTAGGGATTTAAAATATGACTATTTAATTTTTTAAAATTACATAAATTAAGTGAACAGCCCATTAATGTGATGCCATCAGGATCACATGGCCAATTCAGTTCAAGTTATATTATCTTGCTGGCCAGATTTGAATAAGAATTAAGAAATTACTATTCAAAGTAGTATGGGACATTGATCCTCATTCACAATGAAATTCGTCACCATAACTACCTGGAATTCCACTGCTTTCACAGAGGTATTCCACTGAATCTTCTTTATGGAGCAGCTAGAAGGGAATTGTATTAGTCGGCAGAAAAAAGGTGCTAATTAGTTGTTCGGCCTACACGTTAAATAAGTCTTGTCTTGCAGAGAGTTCGTGGATAAGCAGTAAGACGTGGCTAATGAATGGTAACCAGGATCCAACAGATGTGAACTTCCTGCAGTTGGTCTATCACTTGACTGAAGGTTCACCTCAGGGGCCATTTATCTGTCCCAGTGAGAGGACCTTGCCTTTTATTCAGCAATTGGTACTTCATATTTGAACTTGGCAAATCAAAGCATGTGTTTGGGGTTAACCAACCTGAGTGATGTCCACTAAGGATAAATTGTTCTCAGTGCAATATCTTCCAGAGGCTCTGTTAAACAGAATAACCAAAATTCACAGTTAGAAACAATTATTTAGCTACTTTTCACAGTTTTGGAACCCTGTTTGAAAACACCTAAAAAATACCAACTTAGTTCAATGCTACACTATGTTGAGAATATGTAAAGAGTAAAACAAAAAGCTGTTACAAATAGTCAAGCAACTCGTGTTACAGTTTAAAGAAACAAAGTCAGCACTATTAATCTTAACTACATTCAGCTTATTTTATAAACATCAATTTTGTCAACTAACAGCTTTTTTTGTGACTTCACTGCAGTGCATTTCAAGTCCAATTTCTGGGATAATTAAAATGTGAATATCAGAATCTAATTCTGCCTTTGCACCATTTTTTGTGCTCCAGTTTAACTCTGTTGACTTGTTGCTAATTTACAGTGGCATAAATGCAAGATTACTAGGCTCAGCAGTTTAGCATGTTGAGATCTAAACCTTTTAATACCTTTTTCTCACAGAGAACCCTTGAAATGGCAGAGGCTAAGTATTTGCATTGTTAATAATTTCCAAATAAAATAGTTATATATGAATACTAAAAGATAAGTTACACATCCACATATCAACTGAAATTAGCATTCTGGAGTTTGCAGTCCGTGGAAAGGATGGCCGGAGATGGTAATGAACATTTGTGTTGCTCACTGTTACTTGACGATTCATAGCTTGGTACCTGCATCTGACACAACACAAATGCATTCCCTTGAAAAGACTTCCAAGTCTTTTCTGTACCTGGGCTCCCCTAAGGTCACAAATTACTATCCTAGGCTTTTTTCCTCATTTTTCTTACAATGAGTAGCTACAATAAGGGTGTGGTAAGCAGGGAGTAATTTCAGCATGACTTTTGGTTTCAATAACCCATTTTAAATAATCACAAACAAAACATGAAAGTGTCAGTATAATGAAATTAAGTGACCTACCACTCACTGATGGTTACCAATGTTTGTAGGTAAGAAATAAAATCATGCTTTTTTCTGTTTTTTTTTAAAACACACTGTAGCATTCTTGCATATCTCTTCACTGCCAGCATCTTAGTGGCAACACAGAAGAGGGACTTCTCATAGGTTTTGTAGCTATGGCTAAAAGCAGAAGAGTCTAAAGTCTAAGAGGAAAGACTAGGCTAGTAATATTTGCATTCACATTTGCAATACTAGTTGTATCAGAGATACTCTTAGAACAGCGGTTGGTGATGATCTGAATTTGACTAAAATTCTAAACCTTTTGATTTAGCTCATGTACTGAAATTGGTCTTGAATAATAGTTTTTTGAAACACAATATTTAACTTCATGTTAGAAGATTACATGGTACCAATTTCTGGTTTTGACATTTAAATTCCAAGTCAACAGCAAGTTGTAGGTAAGGATGCCAGTGGGGCTGTGCCCTGCTTTCTTCAGATGGTAACGAGAGGAGATTTACACACTGAAAATTCAGTTTCCTACTGTAGCGTAAACTACAACTGATGACTTAAAAAGCAAACTTATATTGCTCATCTCTCTCATAATCACTTAAGCTGTAAACATGAGCTTGAATTTTACTTGATGGGTGGCTGCAGTACAGTGAATTCCCAAGATTCATGCTGGGTCTGCAGTGGTGTTGGTGTATGACTTATGTGGTGGGATGCTGATTTGGAAAACCAGAACAAAGTTACCAGGAAAGAAGAAAATCAAGGAGGATGATGTGGGATCTAACTATGGACACAAGATACAGATCTTTTTTTCGTGTGATGGTAAACGTTAGCTGAAAGAAACGTCCATTGAGCCGGTCATCCTACTGCAGCCTGAGTTGGTTTTTTTGGTTTTATTGGGTTTTCTTCAATTTTTCTTTTTAAGGATGCTGAAGTGTTTCCTTACGCAGCATGTTGGTAACTAGAGGCTTCTGTCCCTTTGTTCTAAGCAAAAGGCAGGAAATGTTTCAAAACAACAGTTTCCATCAAATAGTGACTTAGCCAAAACTTATTTTTTTAAAGGGGGTTTACTGAAATTCCTAATATTTGTCTTCCCTGTTGTTTCTTCTTTAAAGATTTCAGTTTTCACCACCTTTTGAATGCTCTTGACCTGTCTGCAGAGTTTTGCTTATCTGACCAAAGAAGAGAAACCCTTCAGTGTGTTTTGTGTGGCTAATGGCAACTAACCATCAAAATTTGGAAGAGGTTTATTTACAGGGTCAATAAAATTTATTTTACTTTAAAAATAAAGCCATCTAAAATTAATGTAATAAAAAAGTCCAACAAAACAAGAACCCAAAAAGGGAACAGATTACTTCAGGCAGGTGCATGTTAAGAGATTATATGAACTAGTTGTTTAGAAGCTGGCTGACAAACCTTTTACCTATGTGTCAGACCATTTTAATAGTCTTCTTATCTGTATCTCATTTTAGTTTTGCCTGTCTAAGGGAAATGAGCTTATATGACACCAGGATGGAAAACTTGCACAGTTCCCCAGTTCACAAATCTTCTGTTGCTCATGGATCAAGGGAATATTTGGCCTCAAAATGCATACCTGAGCAGCTCCTTTTTTTTAAATTTACTGGCAACCTGTGTTGGATCCCATAGCTCTGGAGAAGAAAAAATATACTTTTTAATTGCAACTTTGCTTGGTATTTCAATCTCTTCTGTTCTGATTTTGAGTTCAAGGCAGTCCTTAGGCATGTGCTTAAGCTGAGCTTCGGTCAGGTGGGTGCGTGAGGCTGTGCTCATCTTTATTTCTACTCAGCACAAGCTGAATCAAGTGTTGCTTTAACTCATAGTGCTTCCTTGCAATGGTGTTGGCTTGGAGAGAAGCTGGGCCATGGAGGGAGTTGACCCCCCTTCCTGGCCTACATTCCATTTGCCAACAGGAGTTGTAAGAGATTTGCTGCTGGGCCCCATTCTGTTGCCCAGTAAAGCCCATGCAAGGCTCACTGGTGGTGGGGATGCCACTGCAGGGGGAAGGAAGGACCTGCAGTGAAAGAGAGGTGGTGCCTCTCCTCTGCTGGGGCCACATTAATGGGGCATTCTGGCAGCAGCTGTCCTTTTTTAAACAGCTTTTTTATATTTTTTTTTCCCTTCCATAGAGTAAGCTGACCAGATTTGCCGTTTATAAAACTGGGACAGCCTGGCAGGGGATAGGGTTGTCCACGCACTATCTTCAGGGGATAATAGTATCTGTCAGCGAATGACTGTGATGACAATTGCAGAGAAAGGTGAATTGCCGTGTGCGTGTGCCCACGCAGTAAACAGTTCCCTTAAAGAGAGAAAGATGGGGAAGGCTCCCAAACTGGGTGCTGGCTTGTGTTAGAGCTGGAGTGAAGTGCTTGCTGAACAGGCGAACTATGGACAATGTGCTCCTGTAAACTCTTCACCTCGGTATTGTTTAGAGAGAAGAAGGGCTGCAAGAATTGGTTTAAATAAATAAATAGAGCTCACAAGGATCCTTTTAAGCTCCAGGTTTGCAGATAGAAGTAAAATATTGTGGATAACAAAAAGAAATTGCTCTCCTGCGAGCAGTGTTTTTCTTCTTGTGCTGTGGATCTCTCTTTGTACCAGGCACCCAAGTGCGACTCCTCCGATTTCTTAATTTCTTCTGTCTCCGTTGGTTCAATGGAGCCAGGGTTAGTTGATGCTGGGGGCATGCCCCAAAGGCTGCCTGTTGTATCTGGCTCTTCCTGAGGGGAGTGGATTAGTGGGGTGCAGCGAAGGAAGCCAAAGCTGTGGTCCTGTGGGTGTTTGAAGGTTTGTTAACATAGCTGTTGAATGAGCAGTAACTGCTGTACAAAGCCTTCTGCTGGTTTGTACCCTCACCGTGAGCATTCAGAGAGAAAGTTTTTTGTCCCCTGTATATTTTTAACTGGTGTATAGAAAAAAATGAAACACAATTTGAAACAATTTTTGTTCCTTCTAGTCTGCTGAGGCCTTGAAGGCAAAGAAGAGCAAATAGCCCTGAGCCTGCCCAGTGTGTTTGAATACTAGCCGTGTTTAGAAACCTGCTAGTTCAACAAAGCACTATTTACTTGTTGCTCACGGGACAGCTGATGTTCTGTTCCACTTTCTGGTTAGCTGTGTTCCCTTAGGCATTGAAAGTAAGAATTGCAAACTTATGCATATAGAAAGGAGGATTAGGATTGCCTGGGAAGGATTATAATAGTTTTCACTGTCAGTTTTTCACTTCTCCTCAGTCTTTAAAACTGTAGATTTAGTCTTGCTTCTTTTCTCCTGCAAAAGTGGTATCCGTGCATGTGCCTGAATACATACATATGTGTATGCATACATACTTCTCTGACAGCCACCGAGGCTTGAATACTGCACTTTCAAAGTACTTTCCAGTCTCTGAACTGAAGCAGAGATACTCACTAATATCCTTCTGTTTGGTCACTATTGCTGGTTACCACCCTGTATTGCTGGTGCTGCTACAAACTCAGCTATTTGAATTTTTCCATCACAATTAATGTTTTAAATAATCAATAAAAATAAATCTCAGCTGTGATGTAGCTTGGCAAATGTCACTAGGAGCTAGATGACTTAATCAGTATGTTTTAAACAAATCTTTGAAAGAAAATGGGAAAGACACAAGAAATTAGAGAGATGGGAATGTATTTTTCTTTTAATACAGTGATAGACCAAATGTAAATGAGGAAAAACTGGGACTGTAAGTCATGTTTAACAGAAGACAGTGAACTGATAAAAGCAGGAGGAAGATTGTATTTGTTAAAAGCCTCTGGTATCTTGAAAGTGATATACATCATTCCATTTCTCAGCTTTCACTCCTGTCTATACAATTTAAAGACAAAAACTAGACCATCTATTTTGTGTATATGTGTGGTTATCTATTTACCCATACACATCAGAATGTGCACGTCTGTATATAAATATGTACCCCATAGGTCTGCTTTTAGAATGCTTCTCAGTAATTTTTTTCCCTCAACTCCTGGATTTCAGTGTTTTGCCCCCTACTTCAAAAAAACAAGAGATTAAGCAGGACCCATTATTTTGACATCAAATGCAAGCCCTAAACCGTTGCTAGGATACAGGATGTGGCACTATAATATTGCTGTGGTGTGAGGTTATATTGTCTTAAACGTGGGGAGCAGGCCATATTATAAATCTAAGTAAGTTGATAGAAGAGATAACGACTGCTGCTCTTACACTGTAATTAAAAGGAAGGGAATGTGTATAAAACAATTTGGTCATATACTCTGCTTTTATTTGGACAGTAAATGAAGCAGTATCAATAAGCAATTTCATTACAGTCAGTATGGGGTTTGTCTACTTTCATTTTCCATCTGCATTAATTTAGAGTAACTCTATGGGTTTATTATTGATTGACACCGGTTTAAGCAATGCTAAAATTTGGCTTTGATGTCAGACCTGTTAGTTTGCTCTCTTTATTTTCCTTTTGTGAACTAATTTATAGAAACTTGACTTCTGATTTCAGCAGTATTAATTCAGGGCTACTTTCTATAGGGCTCAAATAAGCTGCAAACTTGGTATGTTGTGGGAGGAAAAATGCTTTTGTTCTAAGCTTGAGGGAATTGTATAATTGTCTCTGATGTCACATCTAAATTGGCTCAGATGCTGTGTCTAAGTGAGCCAAATCTTGTGTATGTGTGACGATAGAAAAGAGAAGTGAATGTTTTTACCACTTTTAATCTTTTCCACAGAGGAAAAAAAACTTCCACAAACACACAAAATCCACCCCCAAACAGCAAAATGGAGATTTATTTCTTTTATTGTTTCTTTTAAATCCAAATGAGTTGTGTTAAGGAATGGCAGTGGTTTATATGCAGCCCCTGCATGCAGCTGCCACTCGTAAAGCAGCTGGCTCATGCGGAGTGAAAGCCTGCACTCTGCTGTAGAGCTGAAGTCTCTATCACTGAGGAGAAAAGGAAGACCCTGGACTACACAGACAGGGGGGCGTGCAGGTGGAATGTTAACACAGCTGCCTCCTGGACAGGTTGTCCACTAGACACAGTGAGCCAAATCAGCACACAGCCTCGTCACCTATGAAAACAAGTGATTTTCATAGGCAAGGGCACTGCCAGTGACTCTTAGTTTCCTCACCACTGGAGACAGATCATAGGCTGCTCCATGGGTCTTACCAAGGTGCTAAAGGGCCTTTCAATGCACTTAATGCAAGCGTGTTTTTCATTATCACAAATGCCAATCTGAAGGGACATCCTGGCTGACAACTCAGAAAAGAAGCCTAAGTTGGAGATGGATGAATAGTAAATATTGGAGTGAAAATAATATGTGTTTGAATGGAGCATAACCACACAAGCCACTCAGGGCCAAACTGGTGCTACGAAAAAGGTTAGTGCCTTCACAGAGAGTCAACATGAGCTTTCCCACTCTGGGAGTTTGTGCAGTGGGTGAAGCTGCTCAAGGTTATACTGGAGCAGGCTGGAGTGCTGGAGCTGGTGAGGCTGCACTGAGAGACCGCCAGACAAAGCAGAGGGCAACGTTATCTTAAAGCATCAGAGTTACTTCCAGCAGATTTCTCTGTCCATCCTCCTGTAGCCATTGAGGTGCATCGAATTTAGGAAGCACCACGCATGTAACAGGCAAGGATCATGTCTTCCATGTTCCCATGCTTCAACCCACTTGCTAATGGCTTAGATGCTATTTCATATCCAGCAAATATCCAACCCGTTGACTGATAGAGAGAAGATTAGCAATTATTTTAGGGTCATTTTAGTTGAACAATTAAATATTTCCGTACCTATTTAATTACATCTGTGCAAATAGCAAGTTGATTCTTGTGAAGTCTCTTTTAAGATGTTAGCTTTGTCTTCCCTGTTTTGTGCATGAAGGTATGTAGGTTCAACACCCTGGCTAATAGACACCTGAAAAATCAGATTGCTGTGCCAGGGGTCTCCTAGTTTCTGTTTTCAGAACACTGATTTTAGAAGTGCAACTATGAACCTAACCAAAATGAAGTTGGATGCGCAATAATAGAAGTAGAAAACAGTCCGTGTATTTTGGCTAAAAAGCCTTCTCCAAGGTCAAAAAGAAAACCAGTAGCGGAGCCAGGAATAGAACCGTTATCTCCCAGGCCTTTTTCTTTTGCTTCTGTCCCAAAAGACACTATGCAAGGTACAATATCCATTTGACAAATTGCACAGTTATGTGATGAATTGCATTTTTAATGCACATTTTATGGCCTCTTTTGGCCACTTCCTACTAATCCATCTTTCCTGGGGTTTGTTCTTAACACTCCAGAGCTCTCAGTGGCTATTAAACAACAACACAAAAATGTTCTTTTCTCCCAGATGTAGAATTTACCACAACTTCTTTGGTCTGAAGTAGAGGCCTGGAAATATTCTGTCCTGCTCAGGTGACAGGTTTAAGGCATGATGCCTTTAGCCTAAGGGGATAGGAAGTAAGTTGCACATAGGAAAAGGGACATTGGAATTTCCTAGTTTCTTGTTGAAAATATAAACTCCTTCTATTTCTGCATGTTTATAAGGTCTGGTATTTATACATAGTTCTGTGGTGCTAAATGTAAGTTGGACTTTTTTTGTAAGAATTTTGTACCGTTTAGGTAAAACTTTGCCTCTCATTACTTTTGTCAAATCTGTAGCAATCAGGAAGCTATGAATTACTTCATAACTTCATGTGTGTAACATGTGCACACCAACCTACCAGGGACCTGAGTGTTTCAGAATATAAAATGGTTATTTACCGTGATTCTAACTTCTTGAATATCTTGCAGTAAATATGTATGTACTGTTGTGTAGGATAAAGTGACTGGGCTGGGGCTCAAGTTGCTGGGACATGCATAGACTTAGGCTAAGGATGTGCCTCCAATCTGGACAGCTGGGTGAACAAAAACCAAGCAGGACTTATGGCTGTCCTTGAAGTTTGGCGATTGAGATCCTACAAGGATGCATCTTGAGTAATGCTTCAGTGTTATGGTGAGCTGAAGAGTTGCCAAAGTTTCTGAGGCATCTTCATGGTGACAGTTGGATTTTCAGGGCCATACTTTTCTTGCGACCACTAATCTCTCATGGTCTTGTAAACTTCATTTAACATTTCTGCCACCTAGTTTATATACCTATAAAACAGATATAAAAACACCTACTTTTCAAAAATCTCGTGAGAATTAATGAATACTGAAGCACCTGGAAACTCTTGGCCAAAAGTCATTTGCAGAGGTACGAAATAGTATAATTTGTCCTATCTATAATATTGTGTCTTTACATAAATGCATGTGGTTCCAAAATACAGTTCATTAAAAAAATGGTTATATATATTTTTTTCCTCAGGTGCAAATCTGAAAATATTGCTGTAAAACTGGTTCTTAAGGTCCATGACAGAGGACATAGATGTAAACACTTTTAATAAAGTTGCCTAAATTATTCTTATTCTAAATTAACATTGTGAATGTATTTAATTTTCAGCAAACCTGTTGACCCCTTTTGCTCTCCATCCTTCTCCATAGAAGGCTGGGAGAAATAAACTTGTTACCACATTAGCTTTAACCTCCTGCCTTTGGGATTTTATATTACGTTTCAGAAAACATGAACCATAAAAAAAAATCATGTTTATTTTTAAATATGAAACCATGTGGACAATATTATTGTTGCATTTCTTGAAATGTGTCCAGAATTCAAACCTGGAGGCAATAGATGTTTGAGAGTGAAATTAGTCTGAGACAGTTAATAAATTCTGAGCAGAGATGCATAAATCAGCAAGAGTATTTTGCAAACTTTTTTTTTCCAAAGGGTGGGCATGGGGGGAGGGAAATGTCTTTAGAGAATTGTTTTCTATCAGTTCAGAAAATAGAGAAAAGAATTCAGCAATACCCAGTGCTGGTTAGCAGATTGTCATTTTTGGGTTTGATGTTCCTGGGTTTAATTGTCTTTCATGTGAACAATGGCAGGAGCTCTCTAGTGTGCCATGCGAGCATGATAAAAGGGGGCCGTTCTTGCATAGCAATGCCTTTTTTTTATTATTAGCGTAAAAAATTAGCAAGCTGGAAGTCGTTAGAAGGAGTTCCATTGGCATTAATTGTAATGCAGCCTGAATTTGTTTGCAGACCAGTGCGGCAAGACAATAGCAGCAGGGAAAAAAAGCAATATTAATAGCCTTTTACTTATTGTATCATTTTAGTGGGCCTTAATAAGGTGTCTTCTGTCAACTGGAATTTATTAAAATAAAAAAAAAAGACATGGTAATTGATGTATTGCAGTAAGTATGGATGAGGGCTCAACTTGATTAATGTATGAGTTGGCTTTTTAAGGCATTTTAAAAAGGCTTCTTAACTGGGTCTTAAGAGACTGGCACAAGCCCACTGTAAACTACCTCACTGCAGTTGGAAAACAGCCTGACAGCTGCTGATGTCTCCTGTGGCTTTGCTTTTTTTTCTGATCAGAGAAAACTGAAGTAATATAGTCCTCGTCAATAATTGCAGTGCTTAAAAATCTTATAAAGGGATTTCTATTCTTCCCTCCGGAGATAACTTTTCAAAGGTTAAATTAGTTTTACTTGTGTGTGCTTCAAATATCTCAGCTCCCAATAAGGATCAAGTTTTGTTTTAAATAAACTGCTAGTTTGTGTGTTGCATTGGATTAGCACCTTGCTGAATACCTTCTCTTTCAGCATGAGATGGACACTACAAAGCAGCTGGTTTAAGTCTAGCTGGAGTCCCCACAAAACCTTCAGGATATCGACCTACTTGGATAGTTTAGTTCAGAGATGGGCCCCATCTTTTGTTTTTCTTTGTGGTGAACACCTGAATTTAACACCTTTGCTGTGCCATCTTGGTATTCAACATAACTTTGAGTAGTGGTGGGGAAAATTGTGTAGAAGCAGATGGGAATTATGGACCCATATAGCATTTCTACTTCAGTGTGCTCCTGATTTCAAGAAGGTCTCAGCCTAAAATATTCTGTCTGTATAGGTGGTTCTCACACTGCCAAAATGCCAAAGGATATGTGATAACCAGAAGACCCTAACACATGAGGAGGCTGTTTTATGTAGATTACAAGGAAGCAGTTTTATAGAAGCATGGACAGTAAAACAGTAGTATTTCTGTAACTGCATGTCAGTTTTTGTCTTTACATACCTGTCTTGTCTTAGGTCAAAAAACCAAGTATTTGACACACTGTATGGAGCAGTCACATGTGCTTACCTTGTGTTGCAGTTGTTTTTACCAAGTAGTCTGTGAGCACACAGACAAATGCTTTGTGAAGAACAGATGTAGGTTTTACCTATAGAAATTGTTTAGTTAGTTTGAATAAATATATTCCCTATTTTCTGTTGTGGTCACCATGAGCTTAGGGTATAAGGTGAAGTGACAGTGTCTAGTTCTGTTAAAATTTCCAGAATTGTCTCCCCGGATAATAGATGACTTTCTCCTGGCTAGAGTAATCAAGGTTCCTCTTTCCATGACATTGTCTCCATAAGTGCTGCAAATGTCATCCAAGTAGATGTCAAAGTCAAAGGGAGAGAAACAGACTTTTAATTTGTTACAGTACTGTGTTGTCCTTCCTGATAGTTCTGGGCCTTTCCCAGAGGAAGTACTCATGCTTCATTAAGGATGTAAGCTTTATTAGTATAGACGTCATCAGGTTCAAGTGTTAGGACAAGTCACTGCTTGTTAACAAAGGCCATGGCCTTGGCTAATGCAACTATTCTCCTTACCGAAGGCTGTAAGTCAGTGTGGATGATACTGTTCTCCTTGCATATATTTATATGTATTCTTTTTTAACATCTTGTGTGATGCAATTCTCCCTCTCTAAAGGCTACAAAGGAGAGCTTGAGTTGCTCTGTTTTCAATAAATTCTTTTTCCTTTGTATTCAAGCACTTACCAGAGCAAAAGCTTAGCTGCAGTTATTTCAGAAATCTGCATGTAATTTATAGTCAATTAATCCACAGCCTGCTATATACAAATAACATTTCCTTTAAGATTTCTTCTTCAGGTTTCAAATACAAGAAGTGCAACGGTGCAGCATGTGCACTGGTGAGATTTAATTTTTTTCTTTCCCTTTCTGGTAGGATTGCTGTTAAATGAAATTGTTGTTTATAGCTCTAAGTATGAGTTTCACTTTCTTTTTACATTAGGAGTGTGAACTTTAACTTCTTTTTGTGCAGGCTTCTTTCTGCATGAGGGATGCAACTGAGGGAGGTGATATTTCTAGTAACTTTCTTTTCATGTCACCTTTATTTTATCCAACAACACTTCCTTCTCCTGTAACTGTTAGGAAAAACCTTTCTTTCTCCAGCTCCCTGCTAGCAGCTGAGAGGAAACTTGAATGAATTGATAACAGCACAGCATTGCTTTAATTGCAGTTCCTACCCTTCTTCAGCCCATTGGTCACTCAGGCTTTCCAAGCAGCACTACAGTAGCTCTGATATGCCATTGAGGATAGTATTTAAACATGGACATCTTAGTTATTTGTTCTTCTAGTTACACCACTGTGGCAGATAGTGCAGTGGTCCAGCATATCTCTGCAATTTGTGGAGGAAAAAACCCCCTAAAACATGCTGTTCCAATGATTTCCTAATTTAAGCTAACTCACAGTTTACATAATAATTCACTCCAAGGTTTGAATCACCTCTAGTCACTTTTTTCTCATTTCCTTCTCACCTTCATTTTTAGGAATGAACTTTCTGAAATCTGTTCCTGAATATACTCGAAGGTTGCAAGCACTTGAAAGCTGAGTGTGGTTTCTGATCAAAATTTTACAAATGGTTTCCATTTTATTAAGGAGTCAGATTGAAGACCATTAATAAAATGGAAACTCTGCAGCTTAATCTAACCTTGATATATTTCCACCGTAATGCATCTGCTTATAGCCCTGTCACCGCTGGATCTGAGCACCGAGAGCATTGTTGAATACATTTTCATACCTTTGCATTTTCCCCCTCCCCAATCCCAAGTTAGGCTGCTGTTCCTGGTGTCCTTCTTTCCCCAATTCTGGCTAGTATTAGAAGAGCCATGCCAGTCTTTATTTGATACTCCGTTTGCTGCTAAATGTACAATTTGTTTAGTGGAAGAGGAGTGATGCAGAAGTAACACTGAACTTGTGGCAGATTTTGGAGGTGAATAAGACTGGGTGTCACACAGTTAAGTTATGGGCACGAAAAGCTGCACTGTTGAGCAACTCCATGGCACAGCTGAATCCAAATAATAAGCAGTGATGGTGGCCAAGCAGAAGTCTGCAGGCTTGACATGTGAGATTTCATTTCACAAGAATTCAAGTGGCCCACCACATTTGCCTCTGCTGGAACTTCTGCTTTACTGTGAAATTTATGTGGACCCTTGTGTGCACCAGTGACTTTTCTTCCTTCCATCCCAAAACATTTATTTTTCCTGGTTGATGTACAGAGATGATTTCAACTTTTAGGTTGCAGGTCAGCTGCAAGTCTGAATGAATGGATTTATCACTGAATTGTGGATTATCCTTGAGTGGTACCTACCACAGAACTATAAAATATTATTAATTCATGTAATTATTTAACAGTTGGAATTGGAAAGTGGAATCGAGGATATTGCAGGGCAAGTGTTTCTTCAGGCATTCAGGACATGTTTCACCCTACTTTTACTGAGACTGAACCTGACCTTAGCAAGTGGATCCAATAATTGGCTTTGCAACATGGATCAAATATTTGGGGGTGATGGCAAATTTCCTTGCACTTGCAATTTTTGTGTTGCAGGCTTGTAAAAGCACAGTTTCCTCTTTTGCCCAGGTACCACTACAAAGTCCTTTCGGTGGCACTAAAAGAGGTCTCATCTCTCACAGCATCAGAGCACAAATCTCAGATTCTCTCTTCTGAAAGTGGCCTCTACTTATTACATGAGTAAAAATACAGACGATCTCTGCCAGACACACTCGGAGACTAGGTGTCTGTGCTGACACATCAATACAAAGAACTGTTATCAGAGGAAAATTTCTCCTTCTAAATCTGGGCTTAAACTAATATGAACAGACATATAAAGGCCCCAGTGGGTGACCTTTGTTCACACGAGAATATGTCTGCTCAGGGATTTCTTAGTTCATGTTAATTGATTGCCTGATGGGATTGATTAACTAATTGATTTACTGTGGTTTGTGATTTAACACAAAGATTGGCCTAGGGTAATCTTCAAAAGTTTTTGATGTGGAAAAGAAATTTGGAAAAATCTGGCACTAGCAGTGATAAGTGTTTTCCAGTGAGACTCCAGTGTCCTATGTCAGATAAGTCCATTGCTGAGTGTTACTTGTCACGAGTAACACTGTATAGGTTGGGTTAGAGCAAAACAAGCAGAGGAGAGAATTTACAGCATCTTTGTTAACCTGTATTTATTTCATATACACCTGCTTCAAGTACTTGTTAATAATGCCAGTGCATAAGGTATCCGTCTTCTCTCTTATCCTGCCGGGGTCTCTGTTTAAAATCATTGTCCCTTCCCCTCTTTCTGCAGGAGTGGGCTCCTAATCATTATTCTCCACGTGCTTCTGCTCCCCCCCCCACACATTGCATAGATACTTACGCAGTTCTTACCATGGAGGGGCAGAGAAAGACATGAAAACCCCCTCAGGAGAGCAGCCTTGAAGCAGAGAGTAGCCCTGGTGCTGTGGTTCACATGTGTCTCTGCCTCCTGGCAAAAAATACCGTTTAACCTGAGATACCAGAACCAAAATTCAGACCTGTATGACAATTTTGAAAGCACAGTCCAAGTGCCCGGTGGATGCAGTTCAAATAGCTTTCTTCTTGCTTATATAAACTAGTCTCAAAAAAAAAAAAATCATGTTGTAGACCTACAGTGAGGGCGCAATAGTCTTTGTTTGCACTCTGGGTATTACTTGGTACTTAGGAGACTCAGGAAAGAGATAAATATATACATTTCCTATTAGCCTGTTTTGAAAACAGTCTTCCCGTATCAAAGCACGTTTAAAAAGCAGATTGCATTTGATAGCAGTAGCTAAAATGCAGTAAGAAACAGCCTTTTGATCTGTTGCAAATAAACTCTTCTGCAGATAAATACGTTACAAGTGTATTTTTGTTCATTTGCTATCAAATTTAATAACAACCAGTGGAATTGAGTTCAGCCAAAATGGTTTCATATCAGACTTTGAATACATACTTTTAAATATTAAAAGATAATGATTTGTATGGCATTGTTATATAATGCATTTCTTGTCTTCTCCTGTGTGCATGTGACGAATTCCAGTCGATAAGCCCAGGACTCTGGAGTCAGTTGTCTGGCTAGTTATTAAGATTAAGATAAGTGCTGAGAAGGGAAAGATACAGCACATTGTACTGCCCTGCTGGGACGGGGCCACCTCGGATTCCAAGTGTAAACAATGCATTAATTCTCCCTGGCTTATTTCAAACCCGAGGTGTACACTGTAAATATTTGGGAAATATGATGGAAAGAGTGTGGAAAGCCTTTTCTATTTTTTTACCCATTAAATGTTATTACTAAAAAGTGAGCCTCACCTCCCCCTTGGGTCCCAAATCGTTATGCATCTGTAAAAATCCAAGACTAATTTCTGTTAATTACTTATGAAAAGTAACTTTTTTCTCCTTACTCAAGCCGTAAAAAAGCAGACAGACATTTGGACGGCGTTGTCACTAGTCACTTCATGCTGAATGTGCCACAATAATAACAACATAATTAATGCTCACACAGCAAAGCTCAATTAGGCTTTGGGGAGGAAAAGGGGGGCAATAGAACTAGAAGGCCTGAACTGCAGAATAATGAAGCTAATGCAAAGTTTCCTTATGACTTCAGTAAACTTTGAATCAGGTCCAAAATGAACGTTAGTGAGGTCAGTGCTTTCTGAGCACTGTTGGCACTGTTACTGCTGGTGTGTCTGCAGTGGAACCCTAAGGGGCATCATGCTGCCTTTGCCAAAGGGGGAGAGGGTGAAAGTTTTTGTTTATTCCAAAATATTAATGAGATATTAAAAACAAGACAAATTTCCTGAAGTTCAGCTGTTCAGTCTCACTAACTTAAACATGGCTTTTGCTACAAATGGTGGTCAATGCCTTCAAGGCAGCGAAGTTTAAATTGTCTATAGGACTGCTGGAGGAGTGATAGAAAGCAGTAATTTAGAAAGCATATTGATGCTGCGTGCAGTGTAATGTAGACCACTGGGTAGCAATTAATTTTTGTTAATGAATTTAAAACTAGATGTATGGAAATGGTTATATGAAGTGTATACGCTGCTAAACAGCTAACTAGTCCTTGGGGTCTGCATTGTCATTATCTGTATGTAAATCATTTCAGCGAGCATAATCTAATGAGTCAAAAACTGCTCTGAAACTTTAATTGAGATTTGCAAGACACTTTTTGAAAAACCTTATGCCCTGTTTCCTTGTGTGGCCCTTACAACAAAACTGTCTATTCCCTGATTAATCGTATCTTATGTGGAGACAGTTTGTAGGTTTTAATGTGTTTCCAAAGGGTTATTTCTAAACTCTGGGAATATCCTGCATTAGTGGAGATGGGAAATTAAGGGATGTTCAAAACCATTCAAGAGAAACAAGGAGCACAGCTGAAAGGCCCCCAGTGACCGCTCCTAAATCTTATGTTTCTTGTTTGGTGGGAAATGAATAATAAAATAAAACAGTTAACTATCTATGTCTAACTATGTCTATCTGACAAAACCATGCAAACCATTTTTTCCTGAGCATAAGAAAGTTCTATTACTGAATTAGAAGCTGTCTCTTTCCTTCATATGCTTGTTAAATCATTGTGCTTTCTTAGCTCCCCTAAGGTATACGCTACGATTTCCTCTTAACCAGCAATGAAGATAAATAGCTCTTGTATCTTTACTGTTTACAGTTATCTTAAGCAAAACCAAAATTAAAGCTGAATCACTGCAGCATCGCAGTTCCTTATGGATTCCTGAATATAGGAAATGAAGTTGGAATACCTCAGAAAAAATATATATGAAATTTAAAATATGCATGTGTATATACTTGTGTGTATATTTATAACTAATCACTAATAGACCTCCAAAAATCAGTAATTAAAACAATATCTAAGCGTGATGTGCTGTACCCAGATAAATGAAATGTACAGAATGGACTGGAATATTTGGAATACCATGCTCTGTTTCTCACCTCTTTTTTCACAGCATGGGCATTATATCATGGTTGTGTACATTCCAGTTAGCTGCAAGTGAGAAATCACTGCTGAGGTCACTGAAATGTCAGTGCCACATACGCTGAGGACAAAACTGGATAGAATTCCCTGTTATAACTCTAATTATCAAAACTCATGTGATCCAAGAGGAAAATGTGTGTGCCTTGTATGCTTTGTACTGTGGTCTAACAGAGACACTGCCTGGCTGAAAAGCCATACAAACAAACCTATGTCATAAAACCTGTTTCAGATTTTAAAACACTGAGTAAGTTTAGTCTCTGGCATACAGGTACAACGTTATGCTGTATATTTACTGAATGCTCTTGAAACCGGCTACATGTTTTTAAAGCACTTTAGCTGAACCCTGTATGGTCTGAAATACTCAGGTAGTTAAGCATTCCTGCCAGTTTGGTGTGATTGAGACCTTTACTTGAACTGACCTCAGAAGAAATAGAAGCCTAATTGAGGCAGCCCCAGTTCTTGCTCTCTAGAGGTGTAAAACTGCAAATGGTATCTAGTGCATGCATAAAAAGGTTTACATAGTGGAAGAGGGATATGGGAAGGAAAAGAAAGACTTTTGTTCCTCCATCTCTCAGCAGCCTATCCCCCCCTTTCTTCTGAAGCTCAGAGGAAAGAATTCCCATCTTAATGTCAGTGCATGGTAAAATAATAAGCAAAATAAAATAAATGTGAAAAAAGTATATAAAATGAAGTGCACCCAAACAATCCTGAAGGTAAAATTGGGACAGTATTTGGGTGCCTCAGGGCTGTAATTAAAGCTATCCAGATAGAAAGAGATATTCTGCTTCAAATTTATGTTCTGAGAGGAAGAAAAAAAAGGCTGAAAGGGAAACACAGCAAAAGAAATCCGTAATTCCAATGTATTCAACTTGCCCATCAGAAGAGATGGCATTAATTCAGGTACCCAATTACTGTAATGTGGTTCAGAGCACCTCAATAGGTGTTTCAATCTCAAGCCAGGACTAACATTTGTAATCCTTTAAATGCACTTAAGAAATTGATGTTACAGCCCCACAATCTGTTAGGGGCCTTGCTTCCTGGCTGATTGCAAAGTATCCCACCATTAATTGGATCATCAGAATGTGATCCGCGTTCTGGTCCCCGGATTATGTAAGACTGACTTTGCTCTGACGCGCTGAACCAGAGGCTTCTTTTGCTGAATATTTTGACCCTTAATGTAGATAAGTGGTATTTTTCATCAATCTTAGCTTGCATTAAAAAAGGGAAATGTCAATTCAATGTGGGGCGTTTAACTTAATTCAACATCTTTTAATTTAATACCTTGGAAAAGTTAGTCTGTCTCCGACCTGCCGGAGACTTCTGCTGATGGAATGGTTTGTGGAGCAGAGCTGGAGGCACGTCGTTGCTGCTCCATAACACGATCAGGTCCCAAAAGTCTCTTCATGCTTCATCCCTGTATGAAAAAGAAAAGTGAAAAAAAAAACAAAAACCCCCATCCAAACAGCAATCTGCCCATGCTTTGCCGTATTGATAATGAGTTTCCTCAGCTCCTTCGGACTGTTCCCTAATGACTGCTCTACATGCCTGAGGGAAAAGAGGCAAAAAAATTAATTCGATGTTCACTACCTTGTTTTCTTCTTGGGCTTCAGGTTTTCCTGATTTTTTTTTTTTTTAAATTTGTGTGTGTGAATCGGAATGCTTTCATTAATTAGCTCAGTATTCTTAACATGTTTGGTGCTGCAATAACAGCTGGTTTGGAAATCCTCTGCATAGACTAGACCTAAAATCCTGTGGAAAATCGGTGACATTTTTTCTCACAGAAGGAGGCTTTATCTGAAAAAAAAAAAAATAAAAAAAAAATTGGTGGAATAGGAACAGGACATGTCGTAACACCTTTTTTTACTCCCTTTTTTATCTTGTACTGCATCATAAAAGCCCTCCTAGTGCTTCTCTTCCCAATATTGAGTGTGTTTGTCCCAGTGGTACAGACAGAAGTTCAAAGGCGACTGCAAGGTTACTTTTTTTTTTTCCAATGAAAATAGTAAGCTTCCCAGTTTTCTGAGCGTTGCCATAGGTATCAGATTCATTTGATTCTTACCATGGCTTTGGGAAAACCATTACAGAGTATGATGTGCCTTGGTCTCATGGCTGTTAGGAGGAAAAATATTGATGTGAAGAGGATAACATTAGGTGTCACGACCAAGGCACAATGTTTCTCCTGGAACTGACGCTTCATAATTTTGGGTATGGTAATGACTTCAGTAAAATTAGTATCCGCTACTTACATTTATTTATGTATTTTTTAAATGTACACAGGTGTCAAAAATCACTGGCAGAATCTGAGATTTTTTGGTGTTTCAGAGGAAGGGTAACCTCTTTTCACCTGTGTCACACACAGGCAGAAGCCCACGGAAATCCAGCTGAGGCTGACTGTTTCGTTTTCTGTTCCAGATCTCAGTTTAATTTTTCCAATTCTCCCCTTTCCTCCCTTCTTTTGCAAGTCATTTGAAAATAGTGCCATAATGTGGGCACAGAGTGCCAAGGCACAATAATGATGAGGGGGTGTTTGGACTTTGTGTTTCACTGTTGCATGTGGACACTTTTTTTTGAGAGGTCTTTAGAACTTTACAGGTTGAGGGGGGAAAAAAGGCTTTTGAGGCAACACCTTTTCTTCATGAGAAAAGTGTTTGATCCAAGGAGATGGAAGAGAGTGGCTCTTGCATTCTCCCACAGTCTTGCTGGCCAGGACTAATTCAAAGTCTGCCATTAAGGGGAAAAAAATGTCAAACTTTGAGGCAAGGAGTTTTAAGACGAGGTTTGTGACAGTCTCATTAGGCATCTCATTCATGTGTTTTTTTGCAGTCACTTAGGATGACACCCTGTAAGTTTTTTTAGCATATCAGAGAACATTGATCCATACCTCTCCTTGTTTTAGTCCACACTAAGTAGGTTTTGTAGATGAGCATAATACCTAGATTAGCCTTCTTGCTGGATTCAGAGACAATATACACATAAGCATCAAAAGACTTTTGGTGGGTGGTATTTTTGTGATCTTGAAGACAGATAGGAAGAGAACTGGTGTGGTGTTTGGAGTGAGCTGACATGAACAATTAATTGTGCACTGAGCAGGAGGAGGCAGTTTCTGGTGTTAGGCTGGGGGGTTTGGGACCGTGTGAGGTTGCTGTTACTCATACCAGGTATGTGGCTCATACATAACTGCCTGACCTTGCTTTTTTTTTTTGTCTCTCTTTTTTTTCCTTCTCCTTTCTTCCTGATATGACTTGAATAGGCAGGTAGATATATACAGTTCTGGTCAGCCTTATTGGCGCTAGAGGTGATATGGTGCTATACTAGGACAGGATAACCTTTAGATTGAGACTCCTGGCTGGAGCACAAAAAACATGTGTGTTCCCAGCAGCTCTCTGGCTGGTCTCTTTGAATTGCAGTTTGTATTGGCCTTGGTGGTCCTCTCTCATTGCGCTTGTACAGCTCCTGGTGCAGGAAGATCTCACCTGAAATGATAGATACTGCTGAAATGGAAATAAGAGCCCTGGACAGAGATTCCTATAAGCAGATGACCAGCTTTCAAAAATATAATACGTGTTTCGTGTTACAGTATTTGAATCTCTTGTTCTCCCTGAAACTGTCCCCATGGATGAAGAATGTGAGTTCCCCCTGTAACATTACATCCTTGCTACACTACCATGTGAAGTCCAAAGATGTGTTCTTATTTAGGGAATTACACCTGCTTAAGCTTAAATATTTTAACAAGCAGTATTGAAGGAAGCTTGTTTGGCCATGTTTAGTCCTGGTGTAAACAGAATCACCTTTCCTGAAGTGAGTGAAGGTGTTTCTACTTCTGCCAGACCCAAGTTTAGGTTGGAGACTTTCAGTCTCACAACTCTGCTTGTTCAACCCTGATACAAAGCTCTTTTATGAAAAAAGAAATATAAAGCAGTATAGGCAAGTGTGTAATTACTTTGGCCACAGAACAAACATATCGTTTCTTCCTGCTTGGAAGGGCCTAACCTTCTGCAGGGAGAGTAGGATCTGGGATACCTCTGGTATTGATAGCATTCCTACAGCAACTGCTTTTTCCAGCAAGCTTTGTACTAGCATAAGATGCTTCCGAATTATTCCATTTTGTGGAGAAGAAAAGAAACCTTTTGTAGCTTGTTGCCTTCCCGAGCAACTGATTTTAAACACAGAGAGTGTATCTCAGGGTGTTCTGCTATATGGAGTTGCATTGGAAGCACGTCACTTCCAATCTGTTTAATTGGAGTCTTGGGTGACACTTCTCTGCTGCCTTATCCCCAGATAGAAAGATGATGTACGTTTTAGCTTTAAGTACACTACAAGGTTGGAAAGTAAAGTTGAGTTTGGATGTATTGGCTTCCCATGCTTTGAAGACAAATGGAGACTCATCCATCGCTGCTATACCACTGTGTTGGTGCTGTTTCAGACTGCTTTGGGTTAGGATTTCAGTTTGCCCTTCCTTCCTAATGGGGTCCCTTGGTGGAGAATGCCATCCAAGTGCACGATGGATGAGGTGCCCTAAGGACCTGTATCAGGCTTGCCTTTTAAGCAGTTCCTTGCTCAACTGTGAACTGGACTTTTCTTGGAGTGCTGTGTAAGGATATGAATTCAACTTTGAGACAAAAAAAGGGATAAAACACCACATACAGCGGCGTATGTCAGCCTGAAAGCACACAGTATTCAGTGGCAGTATTCATACGCATCTAAAATTATTTTCATGTAGTGCCTTCAGTATTTCCCAGGGGCTCCTTCCTTTGTTCCAGCTCCCTGTGGAAGAGACTGAGAAAAATGGCTGGCACGCTCACTTCGGCCACTGTCAGCGCCAGGCTCACAGCAGAATTAATTCTGTCCTCTCTAATGACCGTCAGTTACCTCATTGCCAGGGAAGGGGCCCCTTCCGTCTGCAGGATCATAGCAACTGCCTTTGGTTACACAGGACAACATGCTGCAAAGGCTGAAGTGTTTCTGCTTGCCTGTGTGGCTGAGAGATGTGGCTTTCTCTGTTGGGTGACACCTACCTGTCCCAGAGAGGGCTGTGTATCGGCAGCTGGCATGTCTGATGCTTAGCATGTTACTGGTTTTGGTTTTATTTTGAAAACTAAGTGCTGTGTTTTCCTCACGTCATGGGGGAAAAAGATTTAAAAGAAGTGGGCAGGATGAAACAAACCCACATTCTGTATCCATTGTGATCATGTCCTCACCTTGCTTGCTAGACCAAGTGGATATCTATAAATAGTGAATGTTTTTTGCATTGGGATTCATACTTTTTGGGGGTTGAACCCTGTTTGAATTCATGAGTCCACCTTTCATACAGGTCCAACTACACAAAATGCAAGTATTTTTCAAGGCAACATTGCTTAGTTTCAGCAAATTCAGACCATCCTGCACAGTGGTGCAAAACAAATGCTCTGTTAATATTTCCCAGACTTGCACTCACTATGAACTTTACCTGTGCAATTAGTTGGATGCTGTGACTTAACATATAGGACAAAAGCGTCCTGTAAGGGAACATTAATAGCAGATTTTGGTATATTGTGAGCGATAGCTCACATGTACTAGGGTGTGAAGCTGAGCAAATGCCTTTTAAATGGTTGGTTTTGGTTTTAGTGTTGAGCCCAGCTGTTCCTTGATATACTTTTTACAGTACAGTAATTTAGAGTGTAATGATCTTGTATAAGGCAGATGTGAATCACAGGTGAACTACTTCTGAGTGATGGCAAGGGTGTGAGCACTGTCCCTGCCTTTATCTTCCCCCTCCCAGTGTCTCATTCTCCTAGACTTTCTTTTCCATCCCACTTCTTTTTTCACAATGCAGGTAGGCACCTTCCAGTATGAGTCTGATGAGTGTGCTGTGTACTGGTTAATCTGGTTCTCATGTTTGATTTCAATGTCTTTTTTTTCACCATGGCTACGTAAGAAACCCATACTGCCTCAAGTAGCTTTGAATATCCCAATAAGTATATGTCACAGAATGAGAAGCAAACCAGAGTAGATATCTTCATCCAAGATTTGGAAGTGGTAGGAAATGACCTCTTACCCTTCTCTTGCTTTTTAGATCTTTAAGCCCTAAGCCACCCTAAATCTACTGTCCCTATAAAAAGCTGCATTTTAAAAGGCTTTAGGAGGCTTGCTGACCTTGCAACCTACTTTGTAAGGAGTCTGCACCCACAGCTATTAAACAAAATTAATTTCAGCACTTTTAAATTGTTAATCTTGCAAAAGACAACTTGCTTGCTCTCCAGTGATCCCACAGGTCATCATTCTGTGAGCTGCAAGCCATCACCAGGGTTCATGGCTCTCAACATCATGAGAATGCTTGTGGTCTCCCAAATGCCTTGCAAAATTAATTCCTCTGCCCTCCACATTTCCTCCCCAGCAGCTCTTTGAGATCTGGGCTCTTCGTGAGCTCGTTGTGTGTAGCAGCTATTCACCAGTAGCTACACCACAGATTATTCTTATTTAAGATTATTCTATCCTAAATCAGTTGCTTCTTAACTCATGGGGATGAACTTGGGGTAGCAGGACATGAATTCAGGTAGGAAATGACAGGTTTTGTCTTCAGAGTGTTAAGGTTTCTATTGAATGGGTGATGTCTTTGAGTTACATTTCTCTAAACCCACGTGGCTGATGATTTACCAGGTATTAATTTATTTTGAATCTTCTCAAGTGTGTTGTTTTTCTGCCTGGCCATGAAACTCGGAAACATTGCCTTTTTTCATCCAGGTGGTGATACATGTGAATGCACTGGGGGTGGGGGAGAAAGTGCATGCTGTATCTGGTATTATCATGCCTGGTTGTCCCTGCTCCTTCCACCTCTTTTGTCTCTGCCACTCAAGCCAATTCAGCCATCCGCCGACTCTCATTTGGGATAATAGCCTCTCTTTTTACTGTTGTCTTGTCACGTTTGATTCGGCAGCACAAGGGTTTTAAATTAGCCAAAACGTTTGCATGCTGGGCTTACTCTGCTGCCACTACCAGTTGTAGAGCCACTAAACCACTTGATGCTGAAATTGATGATTGCTCGGAAGGAATAAGAAATTGTTGGTGGCTACCGGGAAGATTCATTCACGCCGAGCCCCTTTTAAGAAAGCTAGGGGGGGAGGAGAGAGATTTCCTTCAGTTTCCTGCTGCCTGGCTGGTGGTTGCATTGTGCTTGTGCCAGGTCCCTGCTGAGTGATTACAGCCTTGCTAGGCTGCGTAGTTCCTGTGATTTCAACACAAAAACACAAGAAGAAAAATACAGAGGGAAAGGAAGGGGGGGATAAAGCTCCAAAGATTTGCAGTTCAATTCACTAAGGTAGAATTGTGGTGTTTTAACTCACTGCCCACCTTTTTGTTGTTGTTATCTAATTTATTCCCTGTGGCTAAAAGTTTACTTTTTTTAAGTTTTACCCAGTAGAATAGTCTCTGTATCGGCCTGCCTGAGCTGGTGATACTAAAAAGCTGAGCTGTAAGCAGTTTTTAATACTTTCTGGATTAAAAATGATCTATCCTCAATGGGATCAGGGATCACTAAGAAACTATACAAAACTTCTAATAACAAGCCCACATGCCCCCACAAATGCCTTTTACTTGTTTATATTAGTGTTTAAAAACATGGAGGGCCAGAATTTATAAGGGAAAAGAGGATGACAGTGCTTGAGAAGCTGTACAAAGAGAAAATAAATGTAGGATTAAATGTGAATGGCTAGGGTTGTACAATGGATATAGTTATATTTCAGAACTACGTGCAATCACATATGCAAAGTAAGGCAGGAATCTTTTATTTTGAGTGGATTTTTTTTTTAAAGAGGGAGTATTTTGTCAGTTTTGGTTTATTTTTCATATTCCACCATTAACTCCTTGGTTACAGTGATCATAGGTAGTCAAATGGTCAGAAAGGTCTGTAAAAGACCCATGTACAATGGCTCAGGGTTTCCAAGTCCAAAGACAAACACCATGTAACAGAAAATAGTAGTGATTGTGACTTTAAAGCAAAATAGCTAACCAAACCCTCTATTAGCCATATATGCAAGTTTTCAGACAGTTAGAAACATGGCTTCAGATATATCATTCATTATACAGTGTCACAAATAAGGCCCTAAATAAACACGTGGGAATACAATTGCATAGCATCCAAGCCAAGCAGGATTTCTCACTGCATCTAATATTGCTAACATTATTATTACTAATATTCCAGCCTTTTTATCACTGATTATTAAGCCACATGTTGTCTTGCAGAATATGAACCTTTTCTGCCAAAAGGAAGGGGGGAAAATCTTGTAAATCACGAAAGTGTTGGCATTTAACTTTATTTCTCTTACTTGTAATATACTGTGAAGAAATCATGTGGATTACTCAAGCTCTAAAAATACAAATCTAGCTAAGAGGCCGAATCTCTGGGGCCCAGCAGTGGTGTGCTGTTGTGTAAGCCCAGCTCTAAGGGCTTCTGTCCATGCCAATTAACAGTAGACTGGAAAGCCAGGCGACCATGATGGGTTTAGTCCTGTTATCTAACTGCTGCACTGTTCAGAATTGCTGATTTCCCTGCAAAATCATGACAGATGTATTACAGGAAAATATATTGTTCGAGTAGCTAGTGAGAGAGTTAATGCAAGGGATAATAAGTAGCTAAGGCTACATCCTCCAGCAGACTTTGATGTGGTTTGATAATATATGGGATAGGTCAATCTGCCCTATTAGCAAATGTAGCCAGTTTATGCTCTACATACAAACTAGAGATTTGATAAATCACTAAATTAGTTTTCACAAGGTATTAGATGTTAGATACTTAATGGGATCATCATGCTTTTGCTACACTTGGTTAAGAT
The DNA here is from genome assembly GCA_013396655.1 of Campylorhamphus procurvoides. NCBI lineage: Eukaryota > Metazoa > Chordata > Aves > Passeriformes > Dendrocolaptidae > Campylorhamphus > Campylorhamphus procurvoides. The sequence goes on from WBMV01002425.1 coordinate 1,117,773, forward strand.
GTGTTCTGTAACAGAAGCATGCGGCAGCATGACACTTCGCCAGGAAAGGAAGCATGTCTTGTGACTGAATCACGAGATTGGGAATTATAACATCCAGGCATTGCTTGGCTTCTGAATTAGTCTGTCTTACTTGCAGAGAGGTTTCTCTTTTCATATCTGCAGAATGGGACTGTCCTTCCATTTCCTCTTTGCCTCCTTGTGAAGCTTAAGCCACCGCTGCTTTTAAAATATAATTTATTTTTTTTTAGCCTTAGGTGCAAGTAATCATAATTCTGTGAAGTTTAAGTAATACGGGACTAATACTGTCCCATTCAGTAGGTGCTGGGGAAGTCTCTATATTTGACCTCAGAGAATATAGGTTCAAGAAAATCTGGTTAAGAAACTTCAACAGGTTGTGAAAGGAGAAACTCGGGGGTTTGGTGTAGTGCTCCACAGCTGCGCTCTGCGTTTCCCCTGTGCTAATGGTCAGCTAGTAATTTAAAATGTGAGCTAAAACCAGTAGTTTAGTGAAACCAATAATGTTTGTGTGGCCAAAAATTCATTGGCAGGATATGTCATGTGAGGACAACATCCTTACCTTCACAAAGCTGTGCCCATTCTACCAGTGGGCAATGTGGGTGAAGAGAGTGACCTTCCTGAGGCTGCACATCAAGTCAGCCTGAAAGAGGTCCTTGGTTTGAGCACTCCTTTTATCTGAGCTGATGTTTGGTCCAGTAAAGTAGGCTATTGCTTTGGTTAGTTGGTAACACTTTTATAAACTTTTCTTCCTTCACTATCAAAGAAAGAGCTGTAAAATTACGTTTGGTTTTTTTTTTAAGTGTTGTGTATTTTTGTCTTGTTAAATAAAACCCTAAAACCACTGACAGTAGTGTGTGCCCACAGCTGCGTTTAGAAAACTATGCTTTAAAACCCATTAAATGTTTTGTATTTCTCACATGGATCTAAGTTTTAGCTAATGTTGTTTCTCCCTGTGTTTACACTTACTGTTCTTAAATACATTCAAAATGCAGCATTTAACTTTTTCTAACATCTCACTACGTATGCAAATAGTGGGTCCTGAATGACCATTGCCAGGCTTTGCACTTTTAGCTCTAGGGAGACATTCCTGCCTTTTTGTGAAATGCAGCAGGAGTGTCATATATAAAGTGATCCTGTTTGAAAGGATAGAAGCCGCATCCCAATATAGATCACAGTGGAAAATGACTCAAAATTATATGACAGCTTTTCCCCCATTTACCTCCCCCCAGTTTGGCTCCTCTTTCTCAGCCTGTTTCCCAGTTGGGCTGTGGTAAGAAACACATTGTATATTGTGACATTGTATTTTACTTTTACTAATAATCCCTTTGCATCTTTCATTAGTGTGTTATGTATAGGCTTGCAAGAGGACCTTGATACCACTCAGCTTCTGAGGTGGTACTGCTGGTGTCCCAAGCACTGAGATGATTTTAAAGGGGACTGGGTTGCACCCTGGCATTGGCAGCAAGCTTACCTAGCTCCAGCAGAAGCCGGTGCCATGCTTTGGGCTGAAATCCCATGGTTTAAAACCCGCTGAGGCCAGTGTGGACTTCAGCTGCTTGTATAAACAAGAAGACTTTGCCTCATAACTCCTGCTAAGCCCACACCTGATGAGCCACTCGGAGCTGCAGGGCTGCGTTTTCCCTAATAAATTCCTTTTTTTGAACCCACTTGTTAGTCAAGCGTTGTGCACACTAACTACAGCGAGGGCCCTGGGCATAAATTACTCTCGCGTGGCACTGTCTCCGAGCAGCCCCCCAGTTATGGATTACTTTGTTCTCGACTTGACAGGAACATAATTAGAACTGTTGATGAAATCTACCAAATTGTTCCTCCGTGGCCTCAATGGTCAGGAAATTTGGCTGAGTCGTATTTGTCACCGACGTAAAGGCTCTAAACACTTCATATTAACTATGTTATTAATGTGCCCTCTAATCTGTCCGTGAATTGGTAACACTTGGAGGGAGCTTGTGCTCTAATAGCACCTTGTGATGAATTCATTGTAATGCTGTTCAAAAGTTTCTGGAGGGTGGGGGAAAAAAGAAAAAGAAGCCTTAATAAAAACTGAACATTCTAGGTAGTTTCTTTTTTTCCTGTATGTGCATTTTTATGTTATGGGGTTTTGTTTTGTTTAATTGGAGATTCATTTAGGCTTTACATTGACAGACCGTTTTCTGTTCTATAGGATTTGCTGACATTTGGGCTGTTTCATTGCCAGAGGAGGCTTTGTGTGTCCCAAAGGAAGTGAGTGATCTGGCCATAACAAATCCTGCCAAAATATTTTAACACCGTTACGATTTTCTAATGCAATGCGTAGTGAATGTGACTAGAAAAGGATGGTGAGTCCATGAAGGGGGTTCGCTCCCTCTCCTCTGCGATTTGTCTGGTGGAAAGAGCACGCAGGAGCTGCTGGGTGGGGTGGTGGGAGACCACAGCCAGCAGTGGGGGGGGGTGTTTGCCGCCTGAAGTGTATCGCTTCAGACGCAGCAATGGCTCATGCTTAATCTGGAAACAAACCTTTTAAATTTTGATCCTGCTCTTGAACTTTCCTGGAGTCCAGGGTGATCAGAGACAGTGCTTGAGTTATGTTAAAGAAATGCATTTTAGATGCTGTAAATGTTCAGTAAGTTAAAAAAAGAGGAAATGTTAAGACAGCTATGTATGAGAGAGATTAGTGGCTGAAGGTCCTAGAAGTTGACAAGCTGCTGTCTTGAATAAAACAAACGTTTACCTTCGAAACAAAGGCTTATCTCATACTTCTGTATAGTTTTGAAGAACGCTAAGGTGGTTCGTTAACTGTATAAGCAACTGTGCTTAAAATACTAGAACACAAAAATAAGAGTTCTCACAGGTAGTGTTCAGGGGATGAAGGCACTTCAGACTGCCTAATGTTAGCTTAGAGCTGGAGGTACAGGAAAACAAGAATTTAGATCCCTGAACTACTTTCTAAAGCAGGAGGAAATTTAACTGCTGTTTTTCTAATACCTTGGAGATTTGCTTCTATTAAATTTAACACCATCCACTCCCCTTTCTCCCCCCACCCTGACCCCAAAAGGGCCCAACCTAAATATAAATAGTGTTAGTATTTGATAAACATTTTAAAACCTAAAACCAACAAACAGTTTAAATTGCACTGACTGCAGTATATCAGCCATCATTTTGTGCCCAACATATACACCATATTGGATTACTCTGGCAATTGGCTTCTGTACCAGAGTAAACTCATGTTTCTCTGGTCATTTTACATTTACATACTTAAGAATAAACAAAGTAGCTGGCCATGCATGCCAGCAAGTTTTCCTGAAGGTAGGAAAGCTAATGAGAAATAGAAAAGTTCAGTATGACTGCAGCTTTGGAAGTTGCTGCACTTGAGCAGGTGCTTCCGCTGACACTGAATGGTCCCAGGTTTCTGACTGGGTTGAGCTATTTGCCCCTGCTCTGTGGTGTGAGATGCTCAGATGGGCAATAATAAACTCAGGCCATTTGCTGTTGATGGTGCTTCTCACTTGGATATTTCTCTATTTAGTTAGTTTGTCTTTGAATACTGAACAGAGCTGCAAATCTTCACACTCACCTCCTAAGCCCTTGTTCAGGTTTTGCTGGGCTCACTCAAACTGCCTCTTTCCTGTGGTCACTTTATACATTATTTCTCAGGTCCCAGGGGTAATGATGCTGTCACCAGCAGGAAGGAAGTGTTAGCCTGGGAGTTAGGACTTACTCTGAGACTTCATTTTATGAGTTCAATATTTGTAAATGAAATGGGAATCTAACTCTGCACTTTTCTCATGCAAATCAATCTATTTCTAGTAATGAGCAATTTTTTTTTTTTTAAATGTAGTTGCCATCTCTGGAAATCAGGATCAGAATTCAGGATGCTCAAATTAGGTATTAGTGCATACTGATATTCTGTTGATGAATCTATTCTTAGAAAGAAGTAGACCAGTACTTCCCCTGTATCTGTTTCTTTTCACTTCTTTTGTGTCTTTTTCTCTCTCTAAATTTATTCTTCTATTCTTTAATTCCATCTCACCTTTAATTCATTTCTGCCAAAGCCGTGGGCTCTTGAAGTGCTTTCTAAATTATTACATCTCGTTACTTATTTTCAGTGTGTTCAAAACTGAATTACATTTTCTTTTGTCATACTCTTGTTTTATCTATTCTAAAATGGGACATTATTTGGGGCATTCTTCCCCAAAAGCATTCTTTATGCTGTCCTGGCTGTACTTCATCTGGTTTTCTAATATGCATTTGCTGCTAAAAATTTTCTGTAAGCGAATGAGTATTGTATTATCCTTGAATGTTATTCATTTTCTGGCTTTCGGGTTGTTTTTCTTTTTTAGTTTCTAGTGGAAATGTCATGATATGCATCCTGTACATACAAATCTAATTTGTCATTCAGTAGACCAAAATGCATGAGGCGCAGAGCTTAATCCTGATTTCACTTGTTATTTAAGAGTAGGAAGTAAAATTACTGCTGTAGAAACCCAGGCACTTACTCAAGGGGGGAGGTGAAGAATGGGAATTTTAATATCAGAATTGGGTCCTGGAATATTAATTCGGTAAAAGTGTATGCTCTCAAAGTGTCAGCTGTGGAGAGCATATGCCAGGAGATACTTGTATTTGAAATCAGGCTGCATAGTTAATCATTCTAAGAAATAGACTTACCACTTCATAAACTCTAGGAAAGACTGTTTTCTTTTACAAACATTTGAATTACTGAGCCATTTTATACGTTAAAACCCAATTATAACTTACGTGGTATTTCAAAGAGTTTTCAAACTTATTTCTTTTAGAAACTGTGCGTGGTCTGAGACTTTAGCACTGAGTAGTTCATATTTTAAACCATATCAATTGTGGGGTTTTCCCCTACCAAAACAGGGTTTGAAGAATGTCTATTACCAGACTAATGAGTACAAATCCCAATCAGCCAGTATCACCATCAGAACATGTTGCATGTCCCCTAAGACTAGCAAACTGAAAACCCAGTGTGGCCAATGAGCTCTAGAATATAGGTTAAAAATACTTTGCTTCCTTTCTGTAAAATGGCAATGACCAGGTTAAAGTAAAGGTTTATTCTATCACCTCTTTTCTGCCACATTATGCAGACTATGTGCAAAACGCATTCAGAGAGAAATAAAAATCAAAAAACATTACAGGATTTTAAGGAACAAGATGTACCTGCTACTGAATAGAAAAACTTGTTTTAAACACCACCTTCTTCCTTCTTGGGGCCAACTTAGTACTTGAGCTAGATATCAGTTTAAAAAAAAAAATATATACCTTCCAAAACTCCAGAATAGTGTTTCAGATTACTTATTTGCATACTGACTTATCAGCAGAAAACTATATGTGAAACAGATCACACTAACTTGGAAATGACTGATGTGGTTGTACATAATACAGTAACTAGGGAGTCTGTTATAAATATGAAGACATAAAAGATGCACATGACACTAGTGCCATGATGAGACTACTACCCAAAGGCACCCTTTTCCTGAGTATAGCAAGTTATTTCACAGCTATTGGGAACTAATAGGACAGTGTTTGTTAAATGATATATTCCCAAATCAAGGCTTAGCTGCCATGGATATCAAGGAAAATTAGGTTTATAAGATGGAAAAAAAATCTAAAGTCCAAATAAGATAGAGAATTAGGTTTCAAAGTCATAAGCCATTTCATAAAGACTGTTATGGACCCAGAACCCCTGTATATGAAAAAACACAGCTGTTTGCTTTAACATGAAGAAATAGAAGGGGATAGGTGGTTTCTCACCCCACTAATTCTGTATCTTGCAATAGAGCTGAAGTTGAGATGAGAGCCTGGTGCTTCTGTTGATGAAGAGACGGTATGAAGGAAAGGTCGCGAAGATACTTAGAATTTACTAAGTAAAGTCATATTGTCACTGGGTTCTCTTGCTATATATTTGAAGTTCAAGTGCTTGTTTGCTTTAGTTAAGTGCTCTGAAGTGCTTTTAAAAGTGTTAGCCCATTTCTATAAACAAATTGAGAAACTCATTGATAGTCTTCCCAGTCAGAGTGTGTTACCCAATATTTGGATATCCTTCCTTGAGTCTGAAAAAGATTTGCACTAACAACTTCTAATGCACGTGAGTCTTTGTTAATGGAGTATTGTGTTGTATTGTATTATTTTATCACAGACATTGCCAGAAATGCAGTGTCTCAGCTGCATACAACCATAAGGAAATAGAGGGGAGTCAGTAGTTCAGAAACTTCTTTATCCAAAACTTCAGTGTGACTTGAGAGGAAGAGTAAGCTGGAGACCTCACTTCCTTTGGGGACATTTACAGTAGAGAATTAATGCTTACACCTCTCCCACAGTTGTTTTTTCCTCCTGCTCAGCTTTGCTAACTCAGGATTCTCTTTTAGTGCTCAGAGTCAGACAGCCAAATTTAAACACTTTCTCAAACTGGGAAAGTCTTGTTTGGACACCTCTGACCTCTTACAGAAAGACAGAGGAGTACTAACACTAACTGTTAGTGAAGGTGAAGACTGAAATGGTAGGAATGGTACTTCCACGCTTCTCCACAGTGTTCCCTACCAGCCAGTGCTTGTGGTAAGAGCTGTACTATCACAACATTGCTCTTCTGGAAGGATGTCCTTTAACCTAATGTTACTATTGTGATACTGAAAACATAAGACTTGTAAAATTGTATATTGAAAGTTACCCTTTTCACATGAATAAAGAAATAAGCATTATTTGGAGGGATTGCTGAACATAGTTTATCCTGTAAGGTCAGGGCAATTATCTAAAGAAGGAAAAGTAAACTGAATGCCATCAACCAGGCACCCCCTAAAATGCAGTGTAGTGTGAACAATAGGGATGTAGCTGAGTGCTATCTTAAAACTAACACAGCATCCTTCATTAAAAAAAAAAAGAAAAAGGGAAAAAAAAAGAAAAAAAGAACCAGCTAGTCCTAATAATTATAATCTGCATGTGCTTTTTACCTACCCTTTGTACTGTCTGTGAGATTCAGGAGGTGTCATAAGCAGGTGAATTTAGAGCTGTTACTAATTTAAACTGCATTTAATAAAACACAAGTTTGAGATATCTTACAAATCAATGAATGTGGCATAGTTTGAAGATTGCTTTTGTCAAGTTTGATTAGCTCAAAGAGAAACCTTTTCTAAATATTGGTTGAGAGATTAATCAGGCAATGTAAGACCTTGAATTATTCCTCATCACAGGAAAACAACATAATGTATTATCAGGAAAATGTAAGTTTTGAGGATTTAAAATTCGTATTTTAAAGATTGGACCCAAGGCAAATCTTTCAGGCTCTTCTTTTTTTAAACTGACTTGTAATTTTTCCATATTATACTCCACTTTCTATGGTGTATTCCCATATTACAAGCTGATAGTAGCAACATCATTACATTGAAGGATGTTCTCATTATTGACTCCATTCTCAATTAATTATAAGTTTGTCATGTTTTAATGAGTAGGATTAAACTTTCATATTCCAAATATATGACTTGCGTTTCTTGCTTAGAAGCTTTCTAAAGAATGTGGTTGAAACACTTCTCTGAATCGGTACAAGGAAATAAAATATTCTTTGAACACATTGAAAAGTGTTTACTATATTTGCAAACACTTTAATAGCTCTCTGCTTTGGAACAAAGTATGGAATTTGGGCAAAAGCTTTGCTGCTCTTTTCTAGCCTTCACTGTCACAAACAGGTGTTGTCTTCACTAAAATAGAAACTCATATAGATACCTGTTATATCCTGTAAAATAAAGGATAGCAAAAGAAAGAGTAGCACTAATGTATTTCAGGTATACCCTAATTTTCACTGGGTGCTCTGCATTCCTCTTCAATAAATCCCTGCTTCCTTCTGTAGCCTTTTTTTTGCTCTCCCCCTAAAATGAGATGGTACTTCATGTTTTTTCTTAATTGCCCAGTCTTTAAAAACTGTGGTACATTTGCATCAAAGCTGCTACCACCTGTGCCTTTCAGATTCGGTCCAATGCAGCTCTGCAGGGTGTCTATCAGGCTTTCTCTCCAAAGTTCGGTATGCATTAATAGACCCTGTTCACTCATCATATTTTCTAGCAGAAGTTTTATGTTTATTTGCTTTTATTTCCTTGTCCAACTTCACAATTTTCTTGCTAGTACAGATCAAATCGTTTCTAAGAGTGTTTATTCTTTTGCCTATGTGCCTGCAAAACATACATATGGGATGGATGTATCCCTGCTGTTGGGGGACTGCTCCTGCTGGTTTCAGTATGCTTAGGGTTTTTTTCCCCCCAATTTATCAATAATTTGATACCTGTAAGCAATAAGCACCAGTGAGTTTGGACTCTGTATCAGTAGATGGGTGTCATAGTATGGGCATGTAAGCAGGTTCCTTAGCAAAAGGAAAATCTTTCATTAAATGTGTTTTACATTGCTTGTTTAGCCTGTGTTGAATTAAAAAAGTAACCTTGCAATTTGAATAGCAATGTCAACTGTTATCACACTCTGGCTAATAACACATGAGTGTAATTTCAAGGGGGGTGGATCAGCATGTCCCTCACCAGGTAGGAACCCGAAGTCCTGGTAAATGCTCGGCAGCAATCTACACCCCGAGCCATTTCTCATGAGACCTGTTACTACAAATAGCATGTAGCTACATTTGGGTATTCAGGTTTCGACAGGATGTGGCTGCTCTTTCTCACTTACCAGATGGCTTTTCATGTACCATCACCTGTCCTAGTGCTCCTTTGCCTCACTAACAGAGTTGTGACTTGAACTGTCGTGATGATTGTGAAAGCTGCTTTCTGCATGTGGCCATCATAATTATCACATGTGGCCACCTTTATTTAGCAAGTCCACACATATATTATGGGTGCAAATGTCTTATGTTTGGGTACATTCATTTTATATCTTCATTTTATATGACTTATAAAATGAGTTTGTGACGTTGATATTTTGCAACCTAATCGGAGAGTTAAACCTGTGTAAAACCTGCTTGGCCTAAGGATCAGGCTTTGCATGTCTACATAAGATAAGCCATGAATTTCTTCATACCTTTGTCTGGAGGAAGGTCTATATCTCAGTTGTGCCTTTGCACTACTTGAAAGTAATTTGGTAATCTCAGGCATGGCAATGGAAGTTTTATACTACACATCCCTGTCACCCATCCTCAAACACATTTTCTACATGTATCATCATTATCATCAGTGTCTGTCTTTTGAGTGATGATTTACTTGTCTCTAGGTCTCTGTCCCTTTATATAATACTAGAACTAAAATTACATCTGTCTAGAGAGAAAGGCATGATCTTGAAGTAACACTGATTTCAAAATTTTATGGCCAGTAACTACATGTGAGATTGCTTTAAATTAACCAGGAATTATTTAGAATGAAGTAGGAAAGAGTTAAAAAAAAATTAAACAAAAAAATCCCTTTCCTAGGCAACTGGACCCCTTCCTTTCAACACAGCTGTTGCAGGAGGTTTCAATGGTATGAATAAATGTATTTCTTTTAACACTTTTGTTGTTTAAAATGCTATTGTTTCATCCGAGGTGTGAGGAGATGTGCTAACCTTGTCAATGTGTGTGCAGCAGAGCAGAAATGATAACTGTATATACTTTTTTTTTACAAAAATACAGAGTGTGTGTGTGTGTGCGAGAAAGAGGGAGAGAGAGACAACTTATTTAAATCCTGAATACAGTCAGACCTCATATGCATTGTTAAAAAAAAGCCCTAAAGAATTGCATATGGATTAGGGGGATGAATATTCTATTATTTCAGTCTGTTCTGCTGATCTTCTTATTGTGACTTTGCGCTTCAGAAATCTGCCAGGAATTTGGCTTTGCTGTACTAGACAGTAATTTTAAATGTGTATCAAGCACTTGATAGTGTATGATTTGCGTGCTGTTGCATTCCCATTCCCTAAATTTTCCACCAATTTATTACTTTTTTCATACTGTTTTAATATTTCAGGATGATGAATATATACAGCATCATTAAAAGTAAATAAAAAATGCATGAAATTAAAAAATGGAATATTAGATGTTTCTTTGCTGTAATCCCTAGGTCCAATAGGAATGAAATGTCTCTGTTCTGTCAAGTAATCCCTAAACATGATTAGGGACCTTGTAGTTTCCACATAGCCCACATAATATTTGTATCATATAAGCCTATTTATGTAAGGTTTGAGTAAAAGTTGTTATTAGAAGACCTATAAACCTATTTTACAATTCAAAAAGATATGCTTCCCTCTTAATCTCTCTACTTTTATTATTTTGCTGGGGATGGCAATACCTCCTTAATTCATATTTCAGAATTCTGTTACATCTTTCGAGTACTTATATCGTGCACTAACGATCCCAATGAAATGTATTTTTAAGACAGAGGACTGAGTTCAACAGTTCATCTACTTGTGCGGCTTCTTCTTAAATCCGCATTGGAAGGGATGTGCACCTTTTTCTAGGTCTCTCCTTTGACATCCGGGTTTAATCTGACCTGGGAGTCAGGAGATGTAGAGATTGTTTTTCTCATTTTGGGTAGGGGGAGGTAGAAAGAGAGGGAGGGGATTAACTTTTTTTCTGTTTAAATCATAACATGATTTAAATGATAACATATTTTCAGTGATGGAGGTTCTTCTGGCAGCACCACAGAAAGTTTTAGGAATCAGCTTTTGATTTGACCAGCCAATTGCAGAGTTTTAGGGAGGAATAGCTGGAGGGAAGGAAAATGGGGGGAAAGTCTTGAATGACAAAAAAAATAAGAGAGAAGAGACAAAGGCCATTTCCAGATGTTTCTGGTGATGCAGCTGTGTTGCAGATGAAACAACCCAACACTTCCAGTTCTCTGCCTCAGCTTCTTGCCTGGGCAGCAGACATGCTCATAGTCCCATCTTGTGTGTTGTTAGGCTGAATTCATTCATGTTCAGAGGTATTCCAGTTCTATGGTAACACAAGGAGGATCAATAAATAAATAAGAACAGTAACTTATATACTTCTATGGTTTGAGTAGGCTTTCACTAAGAAAATATTTTCAAGTGATAGCAGGGGTCAGCTGTGGCAATTCTGTATTTCCCATAAGGAAATTTGAGATTATATTAACCCTGGGCTATCAACTCAAAAAAGCCCTGTGGAAATACACCTGTATTGCTTTCCACAGTGCTCTGAAATTTACTTTTATTTCATTTTCAGCAGTTAGTGTGGCATTTGAGCAATAGCTCTATTCTTGTATTTATGAACTGAGAGAAGCAAAACTGCTCACTGCTGAGCCCAGGGATCCTCTTCCAGGAAAACTGAGATCAATAACTGTTATCCAGTCTTCATTTATAGGGAGTGTTAAATGACCACAAAGTCCTGATGTTCATCAATTAATAGGTTATGCTTAAAACTGTGTTGCCAGCCCCTGCCCCCCCACCCCAAGCTGCCATAGTCAGAAATTTTGATCTTTGATATAATTTTAAACAATCACTTTCAGTCGTTACAATTTCTTTTTAGCTGGAGAGACTGTGTTACAATAATGCCAGTAAGTTAGAGGTAAGCAGTGTTTTCCCTTGTCAACCTTCACTTTCCTGCTAGCAAAGGAAGAGATGTTGATTTCTGAGGCTTGTTTTGTCATCCAAAGCAAGGATTTACAATTATTATCGCAGTTACTTTTGCCTTTTGATAGTCAGCAAAGAGGGAAGTGCACACCCCAACCGGAGCAGAACAACCCCTGAAAACTACAAATAAAAGCCTCAGCTTCACACACAGATGGGTTTTCAGATGCCTGTTTTCCTTCAGTTTAAGTGGAAAAGAGGGATTTGGGAAAGAGAGAGCTTAATTTAACAGAATAATATTATGCTTTCGATTCTTAAAATGAACGAATTATTTGGATACTTAGCAGTATAATGTCTTTGAATAATGCTGGTACTTAAGTTAGAAAAAATTATATTGTCAGTGTGCTGTGTTTCCCTCTTATGATGTTTTTACCAATTTGCCATTTATGGGAAGCAATATCATTGTTGCAAAGTTTCCAAATTGCTTTTTATACAAATCCGCCGAAATTAAATCTCCTCCTTGTTATGAAAATGAAGTGATGTCTTGAGACACTGGTATATTAGCACAAATCTATGGAGACAATAAGCCAAATTCTGCTTGCAGTTATTGTGTGTCCACTTTTATATAGCTTCAAGAAGCTGTGTTAGGTATAGGCTATTGCATGGCATTGTAAATAAGCATATGCTTAATTACTGCATGTGAGCAGTAGCAGAGATGTCTCATAGGACCTCTTGTGCTTAAAGTTAAACCCACATCGGACGGCTTTCATGGTTAGCTCATGACATGGAGTAGTGTGTGATACAGGAATAATGGCAAATTATGGAAATCGCTAGCCTTCAGAGAGAATATCAGGAATCAATTTCTAGCACAAAGAAAATAATGTGCATACAGATTGGTGTAGGCCACCTGAAAATTTTGGGAGATGGTGTGTCGTGTGGTGCAATGGAAATTGGGCCAGTCACCGAGAGATTTGGTGAAAGCCTGCTGGCATTATTCCGGTGTCTATTCAGAAAAGCTTCAGGAAAAGCCACATGTTTAGTTGGAGAGGTGAAAAGGTAGAGTGGTGCTGATTGTACTGTGACCAAGAACCAAAAAAAGGGCATTTAATAGAAACATTTTGAATAGCAGTCATGCTGAACTCTGACCAAAGGTTCAAGGTGACAACAGTGCCTGGCTGGAGAGCATTTTGCTATGTCCTCCTCAAACACTGCCTGGCCACAGCTGCCAATAGAGGTGGTGTCACCAGTGTTGGCTGGGGGATCAACACCAGCATATCTGAAAACACTTGCTGTGTTAGTTAAGAGACAGTGTGACTTCCAGACCATTTGCCCATCCTCTTGGACCACAAGGCTCAAGTTATATTGAAAGGAAACATGCAAAGTCGATTGGAAGAGAGTTCATGAGCAGTCCAAATGACTGGCATCACTTCCAGGCGAGGCATTGTTTAATGGTGTGCAGTGCAAAATTATTTTAACTCAGAACTGTAATGGGTCTTCATAGCTGAATTTAAACTACATAGAAGTGCTATATGTGATGCATTTAAATTCATTGACAGAATTAAGGCAGGAGTAAGGCAACTGTATGATTGATTTTTGCAAATACAAATGAATCTAATAGATGGAGGAATGCAAGGTAGATCAAATTTTAAGACCTGGGAGCTGATTTACCTACATCAGATATTTAATGGGATGCTTAATTTGATTGCTTCACTAAAGACTACTCACAATAGCAAAGCCACTGACTAAATGTCTGTGTAATCAAGGCATCTGCGTTCATCTACATCTTGATTCCCATGTACAAATAACCAGCAATTAATACTGCAGATTGACTGCAGGGAACAGTTTAAGGTTCAAAATGGCAACTCTAGGGCTTTGGGGGTCTTTTAGCATTATTTCACTGCGTGTTTTAGAAGTGAGTATAGACAGACTTATGCAAGTCTTCCATTCAAGTTGGGGAAGGTTTTTTATGGCTATAGCTAGAAGCCGTCTCTTTTCAGCAAGGATAGATGCTTTTAGTTGTGAGAGTTAGGCTTTTAATATGAAAACCATATATTAGCCTGCTTCTGTGTAGCCTGTGTCCTGTTGGGTGGGTTTATTAAAAAAAAAAAAAATCAGGAAAGATGACAGGAGGGATGACAGCTGTCATACGTATTTTGTAGCAATCACAAGGTACTGTATACTTTCTCCTTTTTTTGGATTTAACACATTGTGAAGTAGAAAGTCAACAGTCACTATTGAAACCTTTTTATTTTAATTTTTTTTGTCTCATTATAATGTGTATGAAGTACGTTAGGATATCAGACCGGGAGTCTTGAAAATACTGGTACTTCCTCATTATTTTTACTGTAGTATTTCTGTAGGAGTGAATTATCAATTACATTAAGTCTTTTATTTCCCATGGCCCAGCTACAACCACTGAAATTAAGGGTGTTATGCTCACAGTCCTTTGCACCACTCATTCTAGAATGGGCAAACTTTGGCTGTTTCCTCACAGTAACCTTTACAATGCAACCGATAAACATTATTTCTGTTTTAATGACTCCCAAATAATGTCATATTTAAATGAAATGCAGTTTGCCTCAGCAGGGTTCTTTGAATTTATGAGCATTTGTGTCCCATATCCTACAATAATGTGACAAATATTTGCATTTTTACTGTTTTCTTGAATACTTTTAAACAGCCATTTTTAGGAGACTTCAGATTGCTTTTGAACATATTTGAACACATTTTTAGCTATCACCAAGCTTAAAATAGGAACCCTTTTTCAGCTTATCTTTATTAAACACCTGTAAAAGCAGTGGTATTTCTTTTTTCTTATAAAGCTTTCTTCCTTTAACAAATGCCAGAAATGCTGCACAGTTTGTTCTAGCACGGGCTTCTTTTCTTGGAGGTAATGGGCAATAAATGGTCTGGTAATGCCTGTGCCATACACACAGGCATTTACCTACCTGAATATCATAAATAGAAACTTAAAATTGTAATGAAATGTTTTTGATCTTTAATTAAAATCAATTAATATTAGACATTTTAGGCAATTTTTAGAAAATATTATCCACAATAAAGTCTTAGAAATTGATCATTCTGTTCAAATGGCCATGATTTTGGTAAACCTCTGATCTGAAAAATAGGTGACCAGACATGACAGTGCCCAATAATTTGTATTTTCTTACTGAATATTGACTTTTTTCTTTTTTTTTCTTTTTCTTTTTTTTTTTTTTTTTACCACAGGTTTATTTGGTGGCGGGAAGGATTTTTCTGGTGTTTAGGGGATGTGCGGTGTTTGGGGTTTTCTCAGATAGGTACTTACTTTTTAAGAAATTTCATTATTCAGCAACTTTACAACCTAAAGGTGGACTAGCAGCTTAATCTTGCTGTTCTTGGAGGCAGTTTCACAGAATTCTTCCTGTCTTGGCTGGGTTAAGTTCTGTGTTTTCATATGCTTTTTTTGTTAAAGAATGAAAATTGGCTGATTATTTTTAAGGCAATGTTTCATGTCTTGGATCAAATAAAAAACAAAACAAAACAATCGCATTAATTCATGTGTCTCTATACAATCATAATAAGACCTCTCTAACAATTCACACAAGTCAGAGGAAGGGTTTCTTTGTTGTTGCCATGCTACAAAAATAACTTGTGTGTGCTTTTGTAGTAAAAAACCCCAACCAAATACCCTGTACAGAATTTTGCAAGTGAAACAAAGTCATTTAAAATAAGATTGCAGTTACTCACCAGCCTGTATTTGGACACTGTTCTAGAAGTTGGTTAAAATAATACTTCCTTAGTGGACTAATGAGGAAAAGTAGGAGTAAAAACAAGAAAAAGATGATAAAAATAAATATGCTTGTAACTAAAGAAATGATATGTTTGCTTTTGTGGCCTTTGATCAAGTCCAGGAGTTTACTTTCAAAGGACATTGTGGGATGCTTGAGAAAAGAACAGCCACCCAGTGTAATTGGAAAGGGGGAAGGCTGCTGCTGCTGCTCCTGCCTCTCTGATAAGATTGTAAGAGTTGCCAATATCAGTATTCAGTCTTGTAGCGTGTCAGGGAGCTTTCATGTGAACTGAAGTGAACTGTCTGTACGCGCTCCCTCCCGCTCTCCTTCCCAGTGCTCGTCGTCGCATTGAAGTCAGGGGAGAGGAAAAAAAGATTTGAGGATTGCCCAATTTGTTCTGACATAAAGAGATGTTTAGCTCTGTGAAAGGTGGTGGAAGCAGAGTGCCTGACTGACATTTCAACAGGCTGTCTGCTGGGATTGCTCACTTCACGTCCCTTCATATTCCTGCTGTGTCCTGCGCGAGTGCTCTTGTCTAATCTTCACAGCGAGAGTACCAGGAGTCCCCTGGGCTTCGATGCTCAATACCTTGTTAGATGGGGCATACGATGCCATAGCTCCTTCTTTTGTACTTGCTTTTGCTTTAATATTTCAGGCTTGTTTCAAGTCCAATTATTTTTTTTTTAAGGGATTTGCTAAAATAACAGTGTGTATCTCCTAATCGCCTTGGTCTTCTCTTGGCAATGCTAGATTTGGGTGATACCAGGTAGAAACACATGGAGGGGAAGAAAATAAAAGACCCCAGTAAGTCAAAGCTTTAAACATCATTCTGTGCTTTTGTTTTTAAATGAAGATGCATTGACCCACTTCAGCTGGTTTAGAAAATAGACAAGAGAACAATCAATGGGAGGTGTAAAATGTTGGTAATAAAGCTAAAACAGTGCCTAATCAGGAAGGCTGAACTCCATACCAAGGGCTACAGAGAAGTTTAGTTCTTGAGGGTCTGTGTGCTCTTACAATTCCAAACATGTTGTGATGCATGTTGTGATGCATTGTCATACGCCACATCCTGTTAGATCACACTGGGTCAGCCCATGATGCCAAGAAACACTAGGAGCATGAATTAATGAGAGCTAATTCTCACCTCTCATTGCTGGAGCATTATCAGGTACCCTGTTAGCCACAGTTCCTATCTGGAGTCAATCCTCATAAAGCAGAGATGACATTAAAGATATTTGTATTATGTTTTGCACAGATACATATGTTATTTTTCATTAACCTTCTCAAAATGCATTAATTAATGGATGTGGTTTAATCCTTGTTAAGCCATTAAAATTATTTATATACTGTACTCACAGTCTTCCTTTACATGTTTTTAAAGACACTTCTTTTCCTTTAGTGTGTTATTGCTGGTGACAAAAAGCAGACTGGCAACATACTCTTTGCTTCCTGTAGATCTGGGGTTCCCATACTGTTATCCAGGAAATACATTGTACAGATTCCATAACATATGGTTGTCACTGCTCAAATTTCCTCTCAATTTCAAGTTTTAATAAACATCTCTTAATCTCCATCTCATCCTGAGGTGCAGTCTTGCCAGGTAAGAGATGTCTAATGTAAACTTCTATTCTCAGACACACTTTTCAAACCTGGGTGCTTAAAGCTGCACCCTCCTCCCTCCCACAATGCAAGGACAGCTACACAAAACCAGACTGTGAGTAGCTGTGTGGTTTTCTTTGGCCGGTGGGATATCTAAGCTAGGAATCGGCAATAACTTTTTTTCCTGCAATAGACTGAACAGGTGGATATTGAAGCTAACTTTTCATCATTTCTGTAGCATCTAAGCACAGAAGAGCTGAACTTATATTAGTACACTGTCACAATCAGAGGATGTTGTATAGATGCTGTAAAGGTCTTGCCAGGGTCCTGGCTATTCAGAAGACAAAATTCCAGTTCTCAGAAATTAAAATAACCAGGGAATTAGCTTTTTCAGTATGCACGGTCTAGATGACATCAGAAGGTTTTAAGGGGTTTGATGAATCTTGCACACTCAAGAAAAGACTCACATATACATAGGGATCAGATCTCTTTACCTATTATCCAGCATGACTAATAACTAGGCTCATGCCTTACCAGATATAATTGATGCCTGGATGATATTTATGTAAGAGCTGCTGTCATGCTTCATTCCCATTTCAGTGTCTGTCTTCATTTTGCCCATGAGTTGGAGTCAGCACAAGCAATCATTAGCATCCCTTAAAATACATACAAAGGAATCACGATGTCTGCATTTTCACTGGGAGAGGGTTATGGGTGTACTCTGGCACATATAGCCTGATTCTGTCAGCAACCAAGATGATACTCTGTCTAAGTGCTGTGCAAATTCATGGGAGGAAGACTTCTTTGGAGGAGACCCAGGCAGGTGGAAGGAGCATCTCAGCATTGGGGCATTTAGAAAAGAGGATACCAAGGAGGTAGTGCCAGTTGACCTCACCTCAATTTCTCGGCTATCAAAAACACCTGTAGATATTTCAGTGTGAAGAAGCACATTGGCAAAATGTCTCCATACTTCAGGCTGTGGTCCAACAGTTTGTGATATATGTCTAATTTAAATGGGAACAATTCAAGAGGTGTTCAGGGGCAAGTCATGTGAAGTAGTGACACATTTCCTGGTTTACTGTATTGAATCCTAAGCAAAAGCTGTTTGCTCCCCAGCAAGAAGAAAGCCAGTGCACATGAGATGTTTAGATGTACAGACAGGCAAATGCGTGTTTGTGTGTGTGCCTACAGGCTTTCTTTCTTCCTATTTGCCTTTGTGTACACACACATATTATTATGTAATAGTTCATCTATATCATTACTTTAATTGTTTTATGAAACTTGTACTTGTCTGTACAAGCATAGCAGTAAAGCCTGTGCTGTTAACTGAGGTTGATTGTTTCCCAACAGGTGATTACAGAAGTTACCATCAATTTAACAGAAGTTGCCTTTATTTAAAAATTGACTTAAAAGACAGTAAATTACTTGCTGACTCATTAAATCAATTTAAAAATTGACTTAAAGTGCAGAAAGTGACTCATTATAGAAAGACACCCAATAAAAAGAAGAAAAAAAGAAACCTGGCAGGAAGTTGTAGCTCAGTATTCTGATTTTTGTTCAGAATAAAATGGTCCGATTATCAAAAGTGGATGCAAGGACATCTACCTAAGTAGTATGAAATACTCAGGTACTAAAAGCACCACCATTAAAAAAGGGACCAGGTGCCACTGAAATATTTCCCCGATTTTTATATCAATAAATGAAGTTTGCAGTAATGTTTTGGCTGGGATATGTTTAGTTGCACCCCTGGATAGTATGAATTTACTAATATTGAGTAACTGTTCTATATGTTCATAGATTTGTTGAACATAATGTCTATATGTTAAACAGTTTTCTATGGTATTTAAAAATTGACATTTCAAAGAGTGTAATAGCATAATGAAATGTAAACTGAAAACAGGAATGAGTTAATTAGACTAATGATCCCTTGACTCCTTTATTAGCCAGCTCTTTAGAAATTGGGATTAGCTTTGTTTTCTCTGCTGAATAAAGACAGGAAGGATGATGTTGATTCTAGTAAATGACAGCACCAGAAGAAATGAGTGTTTTCCTGTTCATTATAGATTTCATAATTTAAGATAAAAATTTAGCTTTCCTGCACTCTGTCATACCTTATTTCATTACACTATGAGTTTAGTTTGGATTGAAAGAGAGAAATCAGGAAAATAATTTAGGAATGCCTACTCATTTCATATCATGATTTTAAAGGTGATTCCCTCTGCGTGACTTCCGGACTTGAAACTTTATGATTCTTTGTGCAAACCTGGAGTAGACTGGGTTTGAATTTAAATCAAGTCTTCAGAAAAGGCAAGCTTGACAACTTTTTGATCTAGGTTTTGAACACTTAATTTCTCCTCTCTAAAAGAGAATGATTTGCACATCTCTCTTGCTTTTAAGGGCTATCAAGAAGCACAAGAATTATCTCTGTAGTGGTTCAAACCAAGCATGCACAGAGAAACAAAATCGTTTTTACGACAAATAGAAGTATTCGTAAGTCAGCAGCTGTTAGCAAAATAACATCATTAAAACTTCCAGCAATTCCAGACCTTGCTCTTGGGAGTTGCTCAGGCCAAGCAAAATCTTAGACAAAGTGCTGAATTATAGGCAGGAAAAGGAGAACCAGAATTTAAATTGATAGGAATTAACAATGATTCACTAAGCTAATTTCTGCCCTCCATTTCCCTTGTTTGGTGGCATGTGGAGCGGCACTGGGATGAGGGAGGGCAGAGTGGGAGCTGCTGACAGCCGGCTTTTAAGTTTGGATTCTTTCTGGGAGATCTTTATCCTGCAAAGTAATGAGCTCCTCAGCTTCCCCTGAAACCTACAGGTGTAGAGGGCACCCCGCACCGTGCAGGATCAGATCTTTAACGAATGCCTGAGGAATACAAAATTTATCACACAAATGAGGCAACAGAGAGGAGGTGGCAGCAGCTGAGTTATGAAGCATTTTGCTTACAGGCATGGTTCGTTTGGTATCCTGCGTGCCCTTGTTAAGCATTCCATGAGCACCATGCTGAAGCAGAAGTAATAATGCCCCTTGTTTATAGTTTTGTTTTTTCAGCTTTCTGAAGGGCAGATTTGAAGAGCTGTGGTGGGGAGGCTTGGGGGTTGGTAGGATGGCAGCCAGCATGCTTGGGCTGTCACTGATACTCTTCTTTCTGGAAAGGAGCATCTGGAACCCATTGCAGGCCTGGTAGTTATCTTGTAGGTGCTACTCAATGGCTCTTTGGTATGAGATTCAGATGATGCTGAATTTTGGCATGTTCTAGGCAGAGGGTGCAGCCCGTGTGTCGCACACTGAAGAGTTGAGCGTTGCATGTAGTCCATCACTATGCCTGACCTTGCAGCTCAGTATTAATTTGAAGTAGTGGAATTAAAATTTTCCATTCTTTTGCATTGTCATGCCTCACATTGATAAGCACAAAGAAATGTAAATAAAAAAGACCTATTTCACAACCCTAGCTGCAACCTTTTTGTTTTATGACAAAAGACAGTTAATTAGCATACTAGCAGTAAGCAGCCTTCCCAAACTGGTGCTAATTATGTATTCTGTTGACCGTGACTCCAGTCATAAGGTAATTGGCTTGCAGCAACATGACATTTCAAATCATCTCTTGAAATTACATCAAAAAGCCAGCCTGTTTTGTTTTGATAGGGGAACAATCAATTTGATAAGTGGTAACACAGCTCATTGTTTCACATTAATTAGACTAATTGCAGCATGTTAGCCTCTGAAATAGACAGAACTTGGAGAAGACAAAGGCTGTGGCCTTTAGCATGCAGTGCATGTGGTGGTTCCACTTGCTTGCACAAACTGTAGGCAGAAAACAGAGTTGTTAGGATTCAGCCTTGCGGGAGACTGGGTGTTAACAGTGGTTTGATGTGTTATGCTTAATCCACTGGCTTTCAATTATAAGGTCCAGATTCAAAAAATCCCAGAGAGAGGAAGGGGGAAAGGAAAAAAAAAAAAAAAAACCCATTTCAATATTAGTGGTGCAAAAGTTTTTGATGATGTTTGGTTTCGTGACTCCTGAAAGATGAAGCAGAGGTCTGGCCACAGGATCTCTCAGATGTTGTGGCACTGAGGGACATGGTTTAGTTGTGGACTTGGCAATGCTGAGTTTATGGTTGGACTAAATCTTAGAGGTCTTTTCCACCCTAAATGATGCTGTGATTTCATGTTTATGAACTTTGTTTTATGCTCTTTCTTTAAGAAGGCTCCACTTTTGCTTTTACTTTTCCTGCCCATTCCCACTATTTATTTCTTTGTATACGTCAGTTGGCCTATCTTTATTTTCACTTTTATATTCACTCAAGAATAATGTATGAAAAAAAGAGTGATGCTTAGTGGAAGGATTACTGAAAACAGATAGTAGAGGTACATAAACCACCCACGCATTTCTGATTTAGAGCATCTTTGCCTGCTGTTGAGATTACCAATTGTACTTAGCTCTGTGATGATTTTTATGATCAAGCTATGTCATCTGTAGATTGACATGACCAAATGAATTTCACTTGTGACTAATTGAAATGTAAACCAAAGTTTTAAGAGATGAAAAGTTTAAGGGGTTATCTCAGTCCACAGGCTAGGCGAACTTCATTGCTGTTCACAGCTTGGTATACTGTTTCTTCCATGTGAAACCCAACATCAGGCCACTGGATATGTAAAAGCGTGTTCATTAACCAGTACACTGCTAGTATGTTTTATAAGTAGGGTCATAGTTAGCAACTTTTCAAAAACTTAAAAGTGTCAAAGACTGGATTCCAAAACTCTGTGAATGTTGATGAAATCATATGCATGAGGCCAGCTCTGCCTTCTCTTCTACAGTTCTGTAGTCCACCTGAGTTCAAACTGAAGTACCATCAGAGCATTTTACCTCTTTTAGTTACCTTCATTCAACAAAATCTTTCGTCACTTTAAAAAAATAAAATATGTATATTAAAAGAAACAAATGAAAAAGAAAGAGGTTGCGGAGCAATTCTTAATAATAATGGAATTGTTTACATGAAAGCCATTAATCTTCAGTTGCTCTCTATGGAAAAAGGGATACTTCCTTTGAAGTGAGGCAGGGAAATTTAGGTAAGTCTGGGTACGGACTTCACTTACACATTTTTTTTTCTGTTAACAGCCTCCACCCCTACACATACATACACACACACACGCACCAGTCATTGACTGGTTAGACAGTAAAACCTTTGGGGCAGAGATTTTGATAAATTTGACTGTACTCTGTGTTTGGAGAAGTGTAATCTCATTTAAATCAAAGACTTTGTTCTAACAGCTGAATGTTCTATTTGCTCATGGAAGCTATATTTTTATTAGTTTTGCTTATGCTTTATGTTGGCCCCTTATCAAATGGTCATAAACTCTGTTTTAGATCCAGCTACCAGTGACTTCATACTACTGATTTATTTCTATCATTTACCGGCAAGAATACATTTTTTAAAATGTATTCTAAGCAATTCATTCCTCTCCACATCCTCTTTTCTGTGCCTCCCTTTTCTTTCCTCCTTCAACATTTAAATCACCTTTCACTGAGCTTAAAATTATGCCCGGATTAGCAATGTAACTACCCTAATGTGCTGCTCTTACTAAAAAGTCCTGGGCTTGTACAGGAGGTGAATTGGAAAGAAGCAGAAGATTGGAGCCTTTTAGCATTCAGCCTAAGTGCTGGTTCCACTTGCCTGAGCACAAGCTGGAAACGGCACTCTTAGGATGCAAGCCTGCACCCTCGCTGTCACTGCTGGTCCTTCTGTAGTCAGGTTCCTGCTTGGAGCAGAGCAAATCTTTGCTCAGTTAAGCGAGCGTCAGTCACTGGCAAGCTTGGCTGCCAGCCCAGGTTTGTTAGACTTTTCCGTGCTACACCTGAATGAGATATTGAGAAGACATGGCTACCTAAACAGAGTCTAGAAGCACTAGATATATGAAAAAAATAAAATAATTAAATTGTCAAAGGGATGACAGAATAATTTTGAGAATATAACTCCCAGTGACCGCTTGGGAGGCTTGCAAGAAGGAACCTGCACTGCCTACTCTGTGACACATCCTGTGAGATCTTGTTTAAATACCTTTCCCTGTTTTCTTGAGATCCAAGACTAGGTAATGCTGACTTCGGAGTGAGAAACAGGGGCACGGGCAAAACATGGTTTAGCAAGCTGAAACACATTGATACCATCCTGCAAGGTACTGAGCTTGTTCAAATGCCCTAAATTACTGTTTTTGGCTTACATCAATAGTGGGCACTCAGCTACTTGTAGGATTGTGCTTTTAAATTGCTTGGTTATTATCCAGTCAAACAAAATCGACAGGACCATCTTCAAATGGAAAAGGAACAGTGAGAAATAAGGCTGCAAAGTTTTGGGTTGCATGAAGATGCTGGCAGTGGGTATTCTGCACAGCAAATAGGGGAAAATCAGGGACAGGGTAAAAAGAGATAAAATAGGAATACTTTTTAAATAGGAATTGCTGGCAGAGCTATTAATCACACAAGTCTTTGAGCTGTAAGGATTGCATGAGTGGAGCTAATACGAAAGAAGAGTGATACTTTGCCGATATCCTGAAATACACTATTAAAAGCAACAAGGAAAATTAAAGAGAGATAATGTCTGAACAGATTAATGACATGTAATAATAATTTTAAAAACCCGAAAATCTACAGACAAACCCCAAATCTCTTCAAATATTTGAATCCCCATGAGTGACTGTTGGTTTGTATGGGACAGCCTCATAATAATCAATTTTGCAAGTTGCTAGTCTTGACATACAGGCTCAGCTCTGAGCTTTGACTCTGATCTCATTTACACTAGTCAAATAAATCAAACTTTCTGGTGTTTCTCTGGCTGTACACGGCAACTGTGATCAGAACATGGACTCTGCTAGAATCTGTGTGGGTTTTAGCATATTTCAGGACATTTCTGAAGCGGGTTAGAAAAGGAAGAGGAAAAGCATTTTTCATTGCTGTCTAAGGTAGGCCACCACCTGCTCTTTGCAGATTGCCAGACTAAATGGGGACTTGATGCAGGTAGAGGCTTTTTATCTGGAAAGAGGAGTCAAGAATCTGCAAATATATGACAGACACTTAAGACATAACTTGTATTATTGTATTTCTTGTCAAAATGTACATCATTGTCTTTGAAGTGATGGCATCATAGCAGTCATTTTGGGGCAAACTGAACAGAGGTTGAGGACTTTGCAGAGGGGATTAATCCTTTCCTTACAT
This sequence comes from Campylorhamphus procurvoides, assembly GCA_013396655.1. Lineage (NCBI taxonomy): Eukaryota > Metazoa > Chordata > Aves > Passeriformes > Dendrocolaptidae > Campylorhamphus > Campylorhamphus procurvoides. The sequence goes on from WBMV01002425.1 coordinate 1,141,882, forward strand.
GGGATGATTTTTTTTTTAAAGTCCTTTTCTTGCTATGTCTATGACCTTCCATCCCTAATGTGCAATTGTAGCTGTTTAATGAAAGAAAATAAACTTAAATTCTGCACTGACCTGGACTTGTGAAACAAGCAGGGTTTTCAGTGAAGCTTTCATAAGCTATAAATCAGTGTAAAATTTAGCTCATATTGCATTCTCATTGGAAATGGGTTATGTGATAATTTATGTTGAGCTGATCATAACTAAGCACCTCATAGTAGTGTCCTTCAAAAAATTTTAATCAGGATTGTCTTTCTCTCTCCACCTCTCTTGGTGCAATTTCAAGAGGTTTATTTGCATGTCAATCCGCACGTGTCACTGAAGTTATTTCACTGAAGCGAGCACAACATCCCGGCTGCGTACGTATTCTACAGCAGCATAACGTCAGGTGACTCTTTGTATTTATTTCTGATTTGTGCTAGTGGAAGAGTCAGGCCCTTAATTCTCTTAAGCCCTGAAAACAGGGGTATTTCCAACTGCTTGTCAGATCTGTTTTCCAAGTTGTCTTGTGCTTTGCAGTAACTGTACAATGAGCAGTGTAGGGAAATAAACTGTGGATCATATGAAAATTGCTGAGATGGTCCAAACTTTTATTTTAAAATTGGTGTCAAAAAGTGTTTCTGACTATGTTTGACATTTACTTTTAGATGTCTGTTTTCTCTTGAGGTTTTTCACCTGTTTGTTTTATAGTGAACAGCAAAGGGATTCCAGAGAGGTGTCTTGGGCAGCAAATACCTGGAGAGTGCTCTCCAGGACCAACTTGCCAAAAGCTCTTTACATCAAGGACCATCTTATTTTACAGTGCTTATGCAATCTCTAATATGGTGAGGTTGTACAGTGAGGACAGAGTTGCTCCATAATTGGTGATAATTAACAGTTTCCCACCTAAGTATGTATAATCGAGACAAACAGGGTGGGGAGAGGTGTGCTGCTAAGAGTGGGTGTGTTCATTTCTCATGCAGGCTTCTTTCTTTTTTATAATTAAAGGCTTATGGTATGAAGTTACACATGGGTGGACTCCTGGTAGAATCCTAGAAAGGATAAACAAGTTTAAAACAGATTTTGAATGAATATTGAAGACAAAGATTATGAGCTATGACCAGAGAAGTTTGACTCTAGAAGCTCAGCAGAGCAGATTTTAGGTTGGACTAAATCTTTATGCTCACTACGTGTCAAGTTTGACAGCCAAGATCTAAGTAGTTTTCATGCTGTGGTGAAGCTTTGGATTTGAAGGTAGGAGACTCGGGGTTTGTTGAGGAGTGACTGAAGTGGAGGAGTAGGAAAACCAAGGTGCAGAAAACATATTTGGACAATGGTAGCTGTAGCCACAGAAAGTCCAATGATCTGGGGAAGCTGGGACAACTTGATGTGGGAGGCAGTGAAGGTAGAGATGTTGGTTCTTTGGCAGATGCTTTGTAACTTGCTCTGTATGGAAATGTCAGGAACTGCTCAGTGTACTTGCCCTTAGATCTACTAAATCAGTAGTCACTACTGGGCCTCAGATTTTTGTCTCATAAAATTAGTGGAGATATTGTGACAAGCCACTCTCCCTTCTCCCACCCTTTGCTACATTCTGTATTTTTGGGGGTTTGTTTTGGTTTGGTTTTTTGTTTGTTTGTTTTTGGTTTGGGTTTTGGTTTTTTTTTGCTCGTTTGTTTGTTTTACTTTTCCTTCCTGCTAGTAAACATTAAAAGTTCAGGTTGAGGTATTGCCAAATTATTTTTTCCTCCTCACCAGTTGTCTCTGGCTATATTCCAAAGAGGGAGAGAAGATGACAGGTTTTCATTGGTCACTTAATTGTGTATGTCCATTGTTTTTTATGACTTTCAAATTTATATTTTTGTGTGCTTAGGGGCTTTTGTGACAAGGTGCTAATGGGTTCCTGGCTGGGCAAGCACCTGTGTCAGAAAGTGTTTCATTGTGTCCCTTATTTTTCTGCCTCTGACTGCTTTTATTAGCTTGCATATATACCTTTATTGCAACCCCTGATGTACTTTTGTTTGTGTAGTTTTTTTGTGGACATATAATCTGTGTGTACAAAGGAAACTATTAGTCTTATGTGGAAAAGAAGCCATTAATACAGAGAGACAATAGGAGTGTCAAAGGAGTGCTCCACTTGTACATGTGCCTGAGAGACAAGAAAGCTAGGAGAAACAGTTTTGACCACTGACTTGTCCAGGGATTTTCATCATGTGATCTGAGAAGTTCTGCAAGGTGGGCTGTGGGCAGCTGGTAGATATCACGCTGCTGGAAAATCTCCTTTCCAACTGTTAGGGTGCATGAAACGGTAGGTAACAGTACCTTACATGCTTTCCTAATAAAGTGCTTCCAAATGAGTGCTTTCTATAGCTGCACCAGCCTAATGATTGTGAAAGCGAAGAGAAATGGCATCTGTGGCTTTAAAAGAGAAGCAAAGCGCCCACAAGGTGATCTCTGTATTAGATTGTAATCTATGTGAGGAAGAAGACCTTAAGTCTCCTCAGGATATTGTGTCTAAACCTGTGTTCTAGTTGCAGTAATGCAGCTTTTGTTTCTGAAAAGAAGGTAAAGTCTAGGGGTTTGTTTGCTTATTTTGCTGATATTTCCTCATAAATAAAATTAAATATTAACTACTGATGACTTGATGCATTTTGGGAGATAAGATTGGTTTCTCATTTTAGGCCTATGCAACAATTCAGTATTTTATTCCAGTCCAAATGTGGAAAAAATGTGTTACAGAATTTGGCCATTTTTGCACTACAAGCAGGTAGATTCGGTCTGTGACTATTACAGAGTATGCTGGCCCTCCTTCTAAGGAGCTGTGATCAGCTCTTTTAATGGAAAATTATTAGCCTTTTTATGCTTCCTAGTTTGCTCTTGCATGTTGTTTTACTCTGCGTTTCTCCAAAGGTAAAGATGTAGCTCATCATCTTTTAGGTGGGGGGAAAAAACAAGGTGTAATAAAGTTGGGGTTCCCTGAAAATAGAAGCAGAATAGATTTACAAATGTATTTAGTCAACAGACCTTCTGAATAGAACAAAGACCTTAACTTCCAAATTTTCAGGACAATACATGAACAAAAAAGGGTCTCTTGAGACCCGTAGAACGTATCCTGGCATAGGTCTTACAAATGTTTTTTGTATATTATGGCCAAGAATAGAGGAATGGGATATATAAATGAGATTTTTTTATGACGGAAATGTGCATCTAAAATGTAGGACAGACTGGATTCAAAGTCAGTTCCCTATTGTGGAACTTGCCTTTAACAGGGGACTTGCAGGTTTTTTCTGTTGTGCTCCAAAGACAAAAGACTACAAAAAAAATGCTACCAAAAATGATTATGTCTAAGCCTCTGCAAATTTAAATATGTCTATTATTTTTCACTCCCTTTCTAGACAGATTAGCAGAAACTATACTGCATGTGTTTATCCTTTCCAACTGATAGACATCTTTCATGGTTTTGTTTTAAGTGATCTATAAGCATCTTTCCTAAAAGGAAAATGTCCATTAAAAACCAAATTTATCTGATCATTGCTGATCTGGCTTTTGTTCTCTCTGTACAAGGAAGGAGAGAGATGACTTTTCTTGAAATTTTCTGTCTCTATGGGGCTTGGTGTTTTTGGGTTTTTTTTGTTGGTTTTTTTTTGGTTGTTTTTTTTTTTTTTTGCAAATGTTACTTCATTGGTGGTTGGTTTTATAATTCAGCAGTGTATTTTAAAGCTTGTCCCCTTAGAAGCCTTCAATCTACCCCTGGCTAATAACAATGACAGTGCATTGGGAACTCATTTAACACGTGGGCTGGACTGCAAGCTGTGCCCTGTTCCTTTTGCTGGGAAAGCAGCTGCCAAGAAGCCTTTTGGGACTCTTTGGGCTGACTTCTCCTCCATCCCAGAGCTGCTGGACTTTGCACCAGCTTCAGAGCTACTCTGTATTTGTAGATGGATATTCGTACATGACACCCACAAACCCAACAAATTACAGAAAGAAGATCTGTTTTGGAGGTCTCTGTCCAAACCCCAGCACAGTGCCGAGGAAGCCAGACAGCAGTTCTAAGTCAGATCAATATTTGGGGCTTGAAGTGTGCACCTTGAGTCCTTGTAATCCATTGTCCCCACAACCAAATTCACCTTCCAGATATGCTGCTGTGAGAATTTGAGTAATTCAATGTCATTAATTAAGTTATTCTAGAATTACTCCAGTGTAGCTGTGAACAAAATTAAGCCTCTAGTCTGTTCTGGGAAATTAGACAGATATGTTTTTTTCTAAGTGGTTTCTAATACATTTCATTAGGAAATTATTTGATGAATGTCATCTAGGCATTGGGGATTGGTATAGTGTCTGGGGTTTGAACACTGACAATTTGTAGCTGGCCAAAAGGAATGAAAGGCCAATTTCTGCACAGAATGCTTCAGTATTTTTAATCTTTTTTTTCCCCCCAAGTACTGAGTGCTTTGAAGGTGTCAAGTGCATGGAATAGGAGATTCATTCTTGAGGACCTGAGAGTGCCGCAAGTTATTTTCCTAAATGAGCTTGGATATCTTAAAACTTAGCCATCTCATGGTACTAGTTTGTACCCGTGTCAGTTGTTGTGATTTTCACCAGTAAACAGTCTGTAAGCAAGAGGCAGAGATTCAATTATACTTTTCGTAAATTGCATTTAAAAAAAAAATCACCTAAATGTTGTTCTGACATGACTTCACAGTTTCTAAGGTACCAGAAAAACTTTATTCTAAAGCTGATGCAACATTCTTGGCCAAAGAACAACTTCCCTGAGTTTGCTGGAAACCTGAAGGGAGGTGAATCTACCAAGGTCAGTGGCACAATTATATAATTTTTGCCTCGTGAATAAACAGATGTTCTATTTCATGAGTATTCACACCTATGGTATTGGACATTAGGTGAAGTATCCCAGCCTGCTGATGCATCTAAAACAGGTTCGTTGGTGCCAAAGATATGAAAAACTTTTAAATTCTGTTGGATGCTGACATTAATGATGAATTTGTATCACTGTTACTGGGTTAGGGTTTTTTTATTTCGCTCATGTTGGAAATAAAGGAGTAGACTTGGCCCTTGGTTAAAATTGCAGGCTTTTTCTGTTTTGGTTTGGTTTTGGGGTTTCCAGGGCTTTTGTTTGGTTGATTTAGTTTTTAAATATTAATGGGGTACTTTGGACTTTTGCAAACACAAGTGAAATCTGACCTACTGGATCTCTCTTGAGTCCTCAAACTAGGACTTTATTAAAAGGTGTCATTAGAAATTACCTGCTATATACAGGAAACAAAAGAACTAGGTAACAAAGAGGTTGTCCTTGAATTGTGCTTTGGGCCATTTTTTCAGATACAATTACTATATATTAATTTAATTTTTTTCTACATCAAGTTGATATGTCAGATTTTTCTGGTTTCTCCAGTTATTCTACATAACTCTGATGCTACAGAAAAAAACCCTGTACATGTTTTGGCTGGTTATGTGTCTGCATACATTTCTCCTACACTGTCAGAAAATGTTGAGCTAAAGAGGTGCACCTGTAACTTCAGCATAATGAATTCTTACTGTTTTGAACACATGAACTGTTCCCTTATTACTTTTAACTCCTCTCTTCTGCCATTTTGTTCTCAGGTCTGGACTGATTTCTCTTTTCTTACCTGTGTGTCAGATAGATAGCTCTTCTTCCTTCATAAAGACATACCTGACATTAAGGATACCAATAATTACCTGCCAGGAAAATGAGAAGAGGGGTGGAAGAGGATCAGATAGTCAAGAAAGTTTGAAAGAGCATATCTGTCAGTTTGTCTACCCAATCTCTTGTCTTCTAGTTTAAACTGTATTGACTGCAGTGTTGATCATAACTTGTTGGCAGCATGAAGCGTCATTTCAGCTGCACACAGAAATGCACCTGCCTGGCCTCTTTGGCCGCTGCCTTCCAATGACAGGGACAGAATAGCAGTAAGAGAATAACAAGAGATAAATAAATGAAGGATCCTTTGCAATGTATGAATTTTATTTTTTTATTTCTTTCTCTCAAGATGCAAATGTTAGCCTGACACTGGTCAAAGAGAAATGTCAAGAAAGGAAATGGAAAAGTTGAGAGTGTTTATTGTGCTGGTATGTCAATCTCTTATACGCCCTGTGTAAAGCGAAGAGAGCTGAAGCCTATTAACTGAAGTCTTTAAATTGTATTAATAAATGTCAGTAGAATCCAGCACAGTTAGAGACTAACCACACCTGTATGAATATCTTCAGCTATGTTTAATCCACTTCTTACAAGAAAAAACCCACCCTTTGCATTTTCATGGGAGCGCTTTGTCTTAGCCTGTTGCTTTAGCCTCCAGTCTCTCTGGTTCTATCTTTAATTACCAATAGCACCTGGACAGTTCTGCGCAAGACCTTCTACTTAATGCTCACAGTGAGATTCACCAAACAAAGTGGAGACACTGTGGTTAATATGAAGGTTTTCTTAAAGCTTGATGAAGCTCAACAACAAATATGAATTGGAGAATCATTGTTTTCTTTGCCCTCCTTTGAAATAGTAAGAAAAGAAAAAAGATGGTTTGTCCCACCAGAACTTTGTTAGAAGTATGTCAGGGAGCTGCAAAAGGAAAGAGGAAGCGAGAAGAAAAATATTAATATGTGATTTTCTAGATTCTTTGATACAAGAATTATGATAATTTTAGATATGTGTAATCGTTGAAGTCCCAGTGAGGGCCCTTTGCTTTTATGAAGGGACCACTGGATAGAGAGGCAGATTAAGGGTCTGTGAATGGGACCCTAGAGTCACTCGTAAAATCAAGAACAAAGAGGAAAAATCCTCATATTCATCTTCTGTTCTGACCTACTTACTGTGTTGTTGCAAACAGATAGAGTGAAATAACTCTGAATGTGGTGTTTAAACCAATTTTCCTAAGGAGAAATGAGCCCAACTTAAAGCCAGCCATAGCTAAGTGAATTACTTCTTTTTTTGACTATGACAGTTATCTTGAAATAGCTCTTTGATGAAATCCTCTCCTCTTTCAAGTCCTTGGAAAAACTCCTACGATGAGATTCATTTCATCTAACTTTAGACATCTCTAGTGTAAACTTCTGTATCCAAGCTCCACATCTCTTTATAGCTGGTGGAGAGAAACAGGGTCTTCTAGAGTACGATTCATCTTCTTTGTTTCAGATGGCTACTTTAGAAGAGAGAAATTCAACACTGTAAGTACCTGCCTGTCTCTGTCAGCTTTGAGATACCAGATGAGCAGCTTTGGTGGCATCATACTCATCTAGTCAGAGGAAACCCACCTGTTGTGACTTAGAGGGGAATTGGATACCCACGTTTTTCACTTGGAAAGACATCACTGGCTGCATGCTCTGAATTTCTTTCTGACTGGCAGTACATTTTCGTTGTGGTCTCAGCTGCTTTCACACCTCTACCTGTAATCTCAGTATTCTGTTATGTGAAAATTGTAGAAAATCTGCTTTAGTTACCTGCAGGGTGTTTAAGCTTGCTCTCAAAGGTACTGCTCTTCTGTACCTCCAGTATCTTCATTCTGTTTCCTAAAACCACAGGTAAATGTTGTGAATCAGTTGACTCACTCATTCACACCAAAACATTCTGGGAAACATTTAAGAATCCATTCAGAAGAATGCTAGAAGAAAATAATTTAGTCTGGTCTTGGACAAGTAGTCTTTCCAACACTAGCTTAAGATAGTGATGAACCTAAGGGGAAATAGGCACAGACTATAATGCAAAATGGAAGATTTAGGTAATCACGTGCAATTGCTACGTGGAGATCAAGAATAACACTGAAAGCATGCAAAACAGCAGTCAGTATGTGGCAGCTATTCTGCTGAGCTTCATCACAGTGTCTTGTGAAACAGATTTGATCATTTAAAGGTGGGAAATTGCAGCTTGACTTTTGTGGGTTTTTTTTAAGTGACTAAAGAGACATACAGGGATAATACTGAAGATACTGTTTAGCTGCTTTCACTTTGTGTTGTGATTAGTCCTTTTTTAGGATATGTTCCTTTGCGAAGGCTGTCTGTGGAGGGATAGAATAAAATCAAGGCAAAAATCTCCTGTGATTTAAAATGGTCTGGTATGTTGTGACTTGCCATTATGTATGGTGAAGGTGTTGGTGACATAATTGCTTAATTCACTGGACTTTTCTCACTGGGGAGTGGGTATGTTACAGAGCCTGTTTCCTTGCTGGTCAGGTGTCTCTGTAGAGGTCTCTGCCATGGTGGCCACCTAGGCACTGAAGAGCTGAGATTAGTGCTGAAAATGACTGCTTTGGTCAGTGGGCAATATCCTTGATTTGATGTACATAATCCAGTGCAGTTCGACTGATGGCAGTTGTTATGTGATGGCTGACACTCTGGCCTGGTGGTATTTGCAATAGTTTGTTTTTCTGGATGTTAAGAAGTGGGGATGGTGGACCTAAAGGAGCTGTTGTTGTATTTGAAGTGCATATGTGGAACCTTTCATATCTGGAAGGATTTGATGTGTGGGTGAGAAAGAGGAAGTCAGAGCCTTGAGAGGGCCTTAACAAGGCTGGGACTGTAGGAGGAATGCTAGAGAAAAGTTAAGCTGGCAAATGATGAAGGAAGAAAGAGTATTTGTCTGTAACTCCTTAGAACCTCAGGGATACAGGGTTGTTCAGTTCATTTTCACACATATACATACAGAATAACCTAATTCCTGCTGCCTTCATGTTATTCTGATGTGTGAGCTGAACTGATGATGTTGTGGCTGATGTTTTGTCCCTTGAAAAAGGAATACTTCAGGTCAGACTTCATCTAGTTTTACACTAACCCTTCACATTGCTTTGGTGGGATCCACAAATCTTTTGTGTAATAGTGGGACATGAGTAATATGTCTCATAAGGAAAGAAGAGTCTTCCATATAGAGGAGAAAAAAATATACCACCAAACCACCACCCTCCCCCCCAAAAAAAACCCAACAAATAGCAAATAATCCAAAAAGAGTTCATGTGTTCCATATATTTGCAGGAGAGTAAAATAATAAACTAACTTTATTTGTTTTTTCAACTTTGCATAATTAATTGCCATTTGGGGGTGTTTAGCTGTAAAAAATTCAGCAGTGTTAAAATCTAAAATTGTGCTTAGCTGTTCCATATAAAGTGCTTTAGGATTTTCTCAAGATGAATTCTGTTACAGCAGTTGAAGTCACTATGTTATTGGTACCCTGTGTGATACCATTATGTCCCTTCTGTTCTGTCAGTCTTCCTCTTTCTTCGCCCCATTTTTGCTCCTGATACAAATGTCAGTTTCTGGTTTGGCTTCAGTGGTGTTGCTTGGCAGTTTACTTCCAATAATTGCCACATCTGTATGCACCTGGTCTAAAGGCAAGTGAAGATGAGGAACTGTTTTCCCTGCAGATCAGGGGATTTCAGATATGACCCTCAGCACATGATTATCAAGAGCTGAAATTCACATTTGGATAAAAGGGGTTGTGTGTTTGTATGTCTGTGTGTAGAAATACTTTCTTTAGCCTAAGGTGTAGTAGTCAATACAGAAAGTGAGATGAAAACCAAATTTTTGCAGAACAGAGATTTCATTTTAACTAAGTATTTTTTCCCTTTAATATTCTCCTCTCTGTTTGAAAAAATGTTAAACGTGTTGACTCAGGGAGACATTCTGTGCTGCATTAGAATAGCCATCAACGTCAGTCGAGACCATTTGGATCATGTCACTTGTCCTATAGTGTGTAGCTGTTTTTAAAGAAAGAACATGTCATGTTTTGTACAGGGATCTTTAATGCATGAAACTTGTTTGAAGCAATAATAAATCAAGTCCTTGCTGCTAAAACCAGTGTCTGATTTTTCCCTCGTGACAATCTCTATCCTTCCGTGTGTAAAAACTGAGACAATAGAAAGAACAATTCTGCACCCACAAGTATTGCGAATAATTATGATCACAGCTGACTAAATACATAAATCTAGCAAAGTGAGGAACTGAGATATAATTGTCCTATGCATTTGCCACAATGTTTAATAATGTACTCTTTTTCTACAACCATCGTTATAGGAGGTTGCAAGCTGTGTAGAGATATTTTCATTATTCATGCTCTATTGAGTAGGCAGTTCTGCAGACATTTTTCTCACCTCTCCTAAAAAAGTGGAATAATTAAGAGCAAGTAGAGTGTTTGAGATGTATTTGCCTATCATTTTCCACTCTTTTACGCAAGTATTACTTCTATTAGATTCAAACCAGTTACCAGTGATGTAAAGAAAAATCAGTATCTTGAATTTTTTTCTTTATTAATTGCTGCTTTTGACTGTGCATAGCCATAACTAATACAAGTGAAGGAAATGTAAATGCAAATCCATTTAAATTAATCTGGAGTAGTTAAGAATTGCAGGCTATTTTAGCAGCATGACTTAGTTTCAAAAACCCTGTGAGGAGATGACAGAAATTTTGGTCCTGGCAAATGTTATTACTGCCTACAATGAATGGTAGTGTAATCTTAATTATGAATAGGTGATGCTGAGATCCCCACTTGGGCTTCAGCTGGGGTTGAAGTTTAAACAGATGAAGGATTCAAAGGTCTGGTTCTTTGTCACTTTGTAAAATGACTTGTTCTTTCCTCCTTTACAGATTCACTGGCTTTGGATTTGGGCAATAAATTCTGAGTGTGAAAATGTCTTTTTCCTTATATGTATAGACAACAAAATCCCCAAAACTCAAAGCAAATTGGTGATGAGTATCAAAGTGGCAGGACTATGAGTGTAATAGTAATAATAATAATACTGTAATAGTAGTGGATTGTGCCAGGGCCCGGCCAGGCACCTACTGAACCGGATGATCTGTACGGGGGTGCTCAGGCAGCACCATGTCAGTACCCACTCACTCCTCCACTAAGAATATCAACAAAGGCACTGAGCAGTGCCAGCTGAAATTATGTTTGCTTTTTAAATATCCATGGACTGAAGTCCACTAGGGACTGCAGAGAGACTAAAAGTGCATTTTGCATAGACTAGGATTTGAACAGGAGGTTATAATGACTTTGAATTACATCAAGAAAAAACTTGACTTCAGCCAGTGACCTTGAGCTGAAAAACATTAGCCCCTTATCAGCACCCTGAACTACGATGTTGCTTTGTATGATTTTGAGAGGTTTTGCTTATGTAGGTTGGCTTATTTATTTTTTTAATCTGGTGCAACATAGTAGAGGTAACCATCAGTTTGTTATAAACCCAAGTGCTCTGTTAACCTTTCTCCTTCCATTCCGGGGGCAGTAGAAAACTGAGGCAGTGATTGCTTGTTTGTTGTTCCACTCACTGTGCTGCTCAAGAACTTCCAATTTCCAACAGCTCAGCTCTGAGGAGCAGACTTGAGCATGGAGGCACAACATGCAAAGTGTTGTGATTTGTTGCCATGATGACAGTGTCAACTTAACTACAGCTGACAAACAGTTTTTAAATAGAACATTTCAATTCATTATACTATTCTCCATCTGTTTTTTTTCAGTGTCTGCATACATGCAAAACATCTGAGAAATGCTACCACAATGGTTTGGTTTACTTATCTAGCCACTAACATTAATTAGTTGTTGAGAGTGGTAGTTTAGGGAGCAAGTAAAATGATGGAATTCTCCCCTCAGTAAAGGAAAGTATTTTATTTATTCAACAAAAAATGCCCAGTAGACTTGTTTCCACATTTAGAGAGCGATTTTTCAATTGATTTTTTTTGAGCATAGGTTCTATATTGTTGGGTTTTTTTTATTCTTTTGTTACCTCTTGCTTTTGCCATGGTTTGCTTCCTTCCCAAAAGCATCTGCCACTGCTATTTCCAGTGTGGAACTGGTAACACAAGGCGAACATCATTTTGTAATTAAATCAGGCTGCTGGGGTCAAATTTAGAGAGTTTTATTCATGGCTTTGCCACTGGCCCACTCTCTGACCTTGAGCAAGTTCCACATGGCTGTATCTCAGTTTACCTATAGGTAAACTAATATTGACTTCCCTTAAGGGGATATCGTGAGGCTTAATTAAGCATCTGCAAAGATCTGCGAGATAGAGGGCTGAAAACTGCCGTGGACATACAAATGACGACAATGATGATGATTTGTGCCCAATCGCACCCCTTTGCACAGATCCACCACCGTAGCTGCTGTGCGGATTAGTTGTCAGGTGAACTATGAATCCATCAATTCATCCATCATTCTCCCCCTTGTAGATTGAGCCCAGCTGGCTAGCTTTGCTTATTAGTAGCTTTTAATAAATCAAATCATATTTGCTGTTTTAATTGTATCTTAAAGGGTAGCATGGCTCTTTGCTTTTAAATTAAAAGCAGAATGACAATGTCGACATTATAAGCTGTGCTGCCACTGCTCTCGTACACTGCTACTCTCAAACTGTTGACGTAAAACTGGGTTAAAAATATATGTTGAAGGAATATCATAAATTCTGGCAGGGGACTTCCTGTGGGTGCTGAATGCTTTTTTTGCTAAGCTTGGGCATCCCTGTTTGTAAACCCTCTCGTAGCAATGTCCCAGAAATGACGTTTTAAAAATTATAATCTAGTAATCCACAGGAATCCAGGGTGAAAGTAGTTGAGGATTGCTGTTTGTTGACAGAAGCAGCCAACTCCATATGGGGATGGAAGAAAAAAAAAAAAAAAGGCCAAAATGATGTAAAATAAGATTAATGAATTATTCAAGGTACACTTTATTGTGATTTTTATTTTAAATTACACTGGCCAAAAAAGCAGTGGGAATAACAAACTGACATGTTTTATTTTTAATCTAGGGCCAAAACTGTATCTTACAAATCTCATTAAAATGGAGTATATCCACTAAAATATTGATAACATAATTTCCTTTAAATTTGGTTCTCAGTCATACAAAAGCAAAGGGCCTACATGGAAATGGGCACTCCTAAAGGAATCCTTGAAATCAGTGGAAGTAGCCCAGCTGCCTACTTTGGCCCATTACTAATTTATAGTAAATCAAACAATATTTCTTTATTGATATAACCTGAATGCCAAGTCATATAGGAATTCCTCACCAAGTACAGAAAAGGGTTAAAAACAGCAGGAGTTTCTCATTGATTTTCAGTAAGCTTTTGCCCAGTGTCTCATATTTTAGATGATCAGCCTTAGAGTTTTGTGGAATTTACCTTTCCTTCATGTGCAAAATTTGATTCAAGGGTGCATAATAGATAAAAGCAAAAAGGGGTCGTTGGCCTCTTTAACTGTCCAGAGAAGCTTCACTCTCTAACTTGACTGTTTCTAGAGAAATTGCGTAATGATGATAATTCATTCAAATGGCAAGCAGGAAAATCAACACAGCATGTGCAGTCAATAATTTCTAACTTCTGAGAGGAGATCAAAGAGGAAGGCAGCAGGGAGGAGGAGTAGCCTTATATAAGTGTAAAGGAAAAACTCTCAGTAACTGAGATAGCACTATGAGGAGATAACAGAATTCAAAAAGATTTATTAAAAAAGCAAACAAAGTAGTTAACTGGAGAATTCAACTACTGGAACATAAGCTGAGCACACTAAATGGAGCAGTAAGCTGAAGCAATGTATTTTTGGACACGTTGGTCCTGTATTTGACCTGAAAGGCCCCCTTTCACACTGTAAAAGCGTGTGAAAAGCACAGACGGATTTGAAACCTTTACCACCATAGACTGGCGATAGGAGGAACATACACTGAAGCTGGGCTTCCCAGTAGATCATGGCACAGAGCCCTGTGGTCCTCAGGGTCAGGGCAGGACACTGGCAGGGAAATACAGGTTTTTTCATTAGAAGTAGTATGGGTTAGTGTTTTTCTCACCTAGCTATTTAAATAAAAAAGGTGCAGCAGCAAAGAAAAAAAAAGATGTTGCAAATAAGAATAGCATCTCATGCTATATAGTGATATCCACAGAAGATAGAGCCACATTCAGTGTGTTTGAAATGGGTCAGGGTTGGCTCTGAGCACCTGTCAGCAGGGTTTAAGAAACTGGAAAGGTGAAATTCAGTGAGAAAGTGTCCCCAAGAGTTTAAGTATCAAGGTGGATTGGCAAAGGAGACATTGGTTCGGCTGAAGACACTCTGTAAGGAGCAGTTCAGGCAGAGCACTGAAGGCCATTTGAGATAATGATGTGCCCAAGCATGGGAAAGCACAAGTATAGTTAGGGCAGGGACCCCACAGTCAAAGAATTTAGGAAGAATTTCTTTACAGTGGAATAAACTGCAAAGTTCAGGAATCAAAGCAAGGGAATAGTATAAGGAAAATATTTTTGTCTATGTAATAATGTTATTCTTATATTTCCCCCCCTCCAAAGACTAATCCATCATAAAAATATGTATACATTAATAGTGTGTCAAGAGATGTGTTGTTTTTCTATCATCAGCCTGTAAATTGGGAGTATTTTGTGTTGAAGTAGCTCGTCTTTTCCACTTACAGAAAATCTTCCTCTTGTTCCCTCCCTGACCTTTTTCTTTTATTATTTATTTTTTTTCTAAACTTAAGCAGTTGTCTGAAGTGAATTCACTCCAGGATCCCACAGTTGGATTAGAAGAACAAAATACAGAAAGATAAGTTCTTAAAATCACTCTGGGCTTTCTTTAATGGTAATCATTAGCCCTGTTCTGAACTCTATTGACAAAATGCTGGAGTAGTCTTGAAAGCCGAGCAAGTGCTCTTTTAAAGGAAGAACTGGTTAATTAGAAGATCTAATGCAAGTGACCTAATTCTGCAGCTCAGCACTAACTTTTCTAGCACACAATAACATAAAGATTGGAAATGATACATATTGATTCATTTAAGTCAACAAGTTGAAATCTTGATTGGAAAGTTAATTTCTCCACAGCTATTTAAAATCATCATCTTTCCAGACTACTCCTGAATATTTTTTGCCTGCACTTTGATAACCAGCTTGAAACTCACATATTCATGTGTACAGGGAGCCACAGACACACAGAGGAGATCCTTAATGGTCAAAGAATAAGGGGACTGTGCGTTCACTTGTAAGTGGAAGAGCTGTGCATTATAAAGTCATCTTGTAACAAGTGCAAATGTTCTTGTGGGTTTTTTTGGATTTTTTTAATAAATGGAAATTTACTTTTAATCACTTACACAGCTATTGTTGGGGATTGAAAATTAGTGCTAAGGATATATGAGCGTTTTCACCATAAATCAGAGCATGTGAAATGTCACTGTATTTTCGGATCCAAGTATACCTCTTTTAAAGGCAACACTGTTTTCTGTCCCCTCCTCTCCACTTTAAGTAGCAAAGACGTGTAAAATATTTTTTCTGGGTACAGATGAATATTTTAGACTTAACTCTAGAGGAGAGTATAAATTATTCCTCACTAGGCTTAGTAAGATTAATGCATAATCTACCAGCATTGTTCTGGTTTCCTTTTTCTGTAGATGAGATGCTGGTAAATTGTGATTCCTTACAACCTCTTGCTGTAGTATCTCACCTGAATTTCTGGAAGAGTTGCAACTGTTTATGTTTGTAAATGTATGCTGCAAAGGACAATCTTCACATCCAACTTTAGACATTCAGTTAGGGCGTGTGAATAACCTTCTAGAGGACCTCTCCTCCATCCATTGACTGTGTTTGGATGTCTGGCTCCTGTCTGTAGGGACTCTGAGACATACATAACCTAGACATCTATGATACTGGTTCCAGAGGGTTTTCCTGTCCATAGCATACTGTGGAGTGTGAACTGCGTAACTCAGAGGAGTTAGCTGAGAAAAGAAGCATTGAAAAAACTCCTCAAAATAAATAGCAAAAATTGTTTGATACAGGTTTTTAGTCATAAGGAATTACAGTTATATGAAGACAATGTAACTAATATCAGTATTGCTATTTCACTACTACTTCGTAAGTCACACATGAATATAACATAGTGTGAATCTTGTCTGTGGCATATGCTGATGGTGTGACTTGGTTTGAGGTTGTTCTATCTCCTTGATCCCTGGATTGCTGACTATAGTTTATTCTAGTTCTGTAATGCATCAATTAAGAGACTAGCTTTTTGACTGGAACTGGAATAAGCAGGGCAATGATGCACTGGTTTGTGGTGAGAGATGGGGCCAAACTCATATGCGTGGGTGTTGCTTCACTGGTAGAGATTCAGACTACTTTTATTTTTAAGAATTCCAGTGTACTGAGTTATAATAACAAAAGGAATTGAAGTAAAAATCCAGCATGCTGATTTCAGTAGTGTAGTCTCTTGCACAACATAGCAACATTTACCTCTAATTAGTTTTAATTCAGCTCCAGTTTGTAGTAACTGAACATGATTTCTAGCTGATGGAGGCTTAGGTGGATGCTTACATGAAAGGTTCAGTTCTGCATAGATAATTCTTTCCTATCTAATAATTTTTCCCCAACTACTTGGAAGTTTCACAAGAGAAACTGGCATGAGCACTCCTGTACCTTCTCGCCTTTGTAAAGCTTTTTTTTCTAGGCAAGAATTAAGCCATGTTGATACCTGAAGGAAGCTGTTGCGTGTCTATTGTTTTGTTTTGGTTTTTTTATCTGTAAGAATGAGCCCTGGGAAAATTGCAGATCTAAAATTATTAGTCAAATCTAGATCAGAGACTGTAGGAAACTTCTAAAGGACTTATTGCATAATGATACATAAAATTCAATGAAGATGAATGCAAAGTAATAAAAACTGGGATGGAAAAACTTTACAATTTGTCTGCCTAAAAGTTTTACTATTTGTCTAACTGTAGTAAAAAAAGCTCAGGAAAGAATTCAGCCATCAATACTAGTGGTTACCTGAAAACATCTGCTCGTTGCACAGCTGCAGTCAAAAGACAGGTTTAGGTAGATGAGGAAAGCATAAAGAATAATATGGAAAATACAGTGATGCCATTATGTAAATGGTGCTGGTTCATCAAGTGGGTGTCACCATCTCAAATAGGGTGTTACAGATTTACCAGGAGCTCTGAGTGAGGCAAGAAGAATGATCAGGTGCATGGGGAAACTCTCGTATGAGGAGAGATTGAAAAGAGTGGGATTACTACTTTCGAGAGGAGATGAATAAAAAAAGAACATGATAAGACTCTAAAATTCATTATTTTGCATAGAGAAGGCAGTTTAGGAAGAGCTTTTCTCTCTTTCTTATGATACAAGAACAAGGGAACATTATAGAAAGATGGCTGATAAATAATTTTTCACCTGATGTGCAATTAGGTAATGGACTTCTTTGCTCTGAGAAGTTGCTAAGGGATTTAATGTGTTTTAGAAAAAGGTCTGACGATTTCTATGAATGAGAATATCCTGTGTTGTTATGATGTATTAAAAAAAGACTACTAAAAGAGATCTGAAATTATATGTTTTAAGTTTGCACTCTAATTGCTAGGAGACATTTCAAGGATGCTTTCTTGGGGGATGGGTTATCCAAGATCTGTCTAGTGCAAGAGTTCTTTTGCATTTTCTGCTGACACATCAGGTTCTACTTATAGTTCTAGATGAAACTAGATTTGAGCCCATGTGGCAATTTCTGTGTTCCTGGTTGTTTCATTGTCAGGCTATTTCAATGGCTGTTGATGCCAGTTCAAATTTACAGCTATATTACATTGTGCAAGCTACTTGTGGCTTGAACTGTCCTTTTGTTTGGAACTTCTTCAGCATTTACAAGACAGTGGGTCATGGTCTATGAGCACGGTTATAGGCACAGTGGCAATACAAACAACAAATAGGTAATTGTCCATGTGAACATTTAGAAAACATTCCCCAACTACAGAGATAAATTACTACTGGTAGTAGCAGTTATGCATCATATATGGAATTGTTTATTATTGCAATTGTCAGGCTTTCTTCTATATGCAGGAAAGAGCTTATAGCATGAGAGAAGATATTAGTGAGGAAAACATTTCCCCTTGAAAGCTGGTGTCCAACTCCACCTTGAGGTCCTGACTAAAACAATGTTTGTTACGTCTTAATCCCAAACTGGCAGGACTTCACGTCGTGAAAGCACCACAAAACCTGCTTTACAATCTCGACTCAGCATTAGAGTTAGTCGAGGAAAATGAAGTACCTTTGGCTTTCAGAGACTTTCAGAGCCCTATCCTCCACATGATCCACGTGTAGCACTTAACTGTACTCCTGCAGCATGCCTTAGAGAGAATATATTATGGGCAATAGTTGCCCCTTTACTGTTCCTCTACTGATTGCTCATTTATTGACAAGCAGCCTGCATGTACACACAACTCTATGCACATACGTTTGTGCATATAAGCCCACATATGTCTGTGCCTTAATATATAAATTAAGTACATATGCATCTTAAAAGTTTTCAAAGGAGATGACCACCTTCTGCTGTTGAAAACTCTACAGAACTCAGTGGTCCCTAGGTGGAACTAGGGAACTGTGTGGTCCCAAAATAAAGCACTGAAAAACTTGGCAATCCTCTGAGGTGGATAAAGTTCACTGTTGCTTAAATTAGATCAATGTAATTCACTGCATCTCTAGCGGAAATTAAATTTGTGCTTAAAACTAAAGAGCAAGCTAGCCAGGCTCAGCTAGGCCTATCACAAGTTGGTTATTGCTTTCAGTGCCTTGAACCCCTCAGATGAAAGTACTCTCTGATACATGAAGTTACCTGTGGTATTTTACATACCATTTGTTATCTGAACTCCTTTTATTGTTATTATTTTATTTTTGTTCTTACCTCTCAACTCTTCCAAGAAAAAAGAAGGAGAAAAAATGGGGAACATTTATTCAGTCTTCAATCCTTATGGCAGACTAAGGAAATACTAACCATCAAGCTGCCTCCTTTGTGCAGATAGTTATCTACACTGACAAGCAAGTTTGCAGCACTGCTATGATTCCTATGAGTATACAAGAGAGAATCAAATGGGGTTGTTAATGCAGCCTGTAAGAAGCCATCAAACTTTCCATCTATCTGACATAAACCTGTGTTTTTGTTGTTTTCTGCAAACAGTGTATGAGGTTTCTGCTGTGTTCCGAAATGGATGTGCAACATGGCCAAAGGATTTTTTTCTTCCCTCCCTTGAAAATGACTATGTGGAGCTTTTCATAGATGTTTAGCATGGAAGAGCAGCTGTGATTTGTCATCAGATGTCACTATTAAAAATATAAAAACATTATGGGTTCTAACGATGGGCAGATTTTTTTTTTTTTTGCTATGGTGCCACTCCCCAGTAGATTGCACTAGGAAGTTGGAGATGAAACTACTGTATGCAGACAAATCCATATTGTTGCTGTCTGTGTGCTTGCTGTGAAACTGCTCTACAGCTATACAGTTTGAAAGCAGAATCTCATGAAAGTAAAATCAGCATAAAAGTCAGGTTTAGACTTCTATATTCATATTTATGAATTTGAAAAACCTCCACCATGATCTTATCTGGAGCTGTGGTAGCAGTTGACAACAAATGTGCCCTTGAGAAAACTGTGTATGGTAATGCAATGGAATTGTGGATATTCCTTCCTAGTGCTACTTGCCTGCATTGATGTTGTTATTAATAACAACAGTGATAATTATTTTTAGAAGCCTGGGTGCCACACAAGGTTTCTGCTGTTCTGCAACTATTGCTCAGCCAAGTGGCTTTGAGTTTGTAATAACTACTGTGTGATGGGTTTACCTTTATCCGCTGTTAACAATGTGGGGTGGCTCTGTTCTCCCAGACTGTTGGGTTTATAGGCTGCTGAAAAGTCAAGGTAATTAAATTTGTTCTTCTTAAGTACTCAGTTTATGGCACAACTGCTGTACAAGCCACACTAGTTTGTATTCATTTCTCAAACATTGAGTCCCCAGTCTCCCCCATTAGGTTTTTCTGTAGAACCATGACCATTCTAAATAAAATTCAGTCTTTTTTAAAAAACTACAAGTCAAATTTCCTCTTGCCCCTTTTCATTATCGGGATAACAAATTTCTGGTTTTCTGCAGTTACTAGTATTCTGTTCAGGCTTTTGAGGTGGTCGTATAGAGATGTCTTGGAGCATACTGTGGTGTTTGGCAAAATCAAGAAAAATAAGTTAGTTTTTGTCCTTTCTCAGTTAGCAATCTGTATTGTTACCTGAAAAAAGTCTTAATATAAAACTTGACACAGGAGGCTAACTGAGGACTAATGGCTGAACATGCCACAAAGAAGACGCTCCCTAGCAAGTGTAAATATAGCAGTATAAAAATAAGAAAAGGTGATAAATCTCATTCTGATTCAACCTATATACATAAAGGTTTAATACCATTTAAAAGGCACAGCATTGTGGTTCATGGGGTGAGTTCTCCAGTCTTTGGACAGAAAGCTGTTAAATTCAGGACCTGAAGACTGGACAGTTTAAAGCATGCCAAGACTAAGCAGAGAGTTTTAGGGGTATTATAGTGACAAAGTAGCAGTCAGGAAGGAGGTACATTTCTTATAATACTTATAACAATATTTCTCATAATAATAATTGGTACTTCTAGTGAATAGATTATGAAACCTTCTTTCCTATGGGAATTTCATTCACTGAAGGTGTTCAACTGATTAAGTAAACTGCCCAGAGTGCCAATTAAAAGGGTAGACTTAAATTTTCCATATTTACAGTACTCAGAAATCAAAGCCAGCCTGATCTGTATGGTAACCCCTGTTACAAAGTCCAAGTGTCTACATTGTTTCAAGGGCTTGCATCTCATTGTTTAAATAGCCTTTTGATAAATAAAAATATAATAGTGTTGGTGATTGCCTTCAGATTTGCCTATCAGGATGGCCTTTTAGGCTGTAGTCCTGAGTGTTTCTTTTTGCTTTGTACCCATATTATTAATAAACAAAGCACACAGGTCTTTGAACTTTCAACCAGCACAAATTCCTGCATGTTTGTAAGTGTGGGCTCACGTGTTCCTGTCTGTGTGTGGCATTTTGATTTGGGGTTGTCTTTCTTTTTAAATGGAAGGAGTTACTGAATAGAGTATTTGGTCAAGGGGTTTTAAATTAGACTTCTGCAATTCAAATTTTATTAAAATTATTGTTCAGACAGAGAGAAAGTTGTAAAAGTGGAGGGGAAAAAGGACAGAGAGGAATGAAAAGAGCAAAGTAGGGGGAATGAATAGGTGGATAAGATAATAAGTAACTAAGAGGAGGAAGAGCAAGAACTGAGTAAAGGAAGATGAGAGAAACTGGGAGGTGATTATTTGCAGAGATTATTTTATTTGCAGAGTTACTAATCCCAGTGCTCTGAGTCGTTACTTGTTTGACAGCATAGTGACATTTTTGTTGAGAAGGAAAAGCATGGCATAAGTTTTCCAGGACAGATGCAAGAATTTGTTTTGTTATCCAAACACAAATAAATCTGAAGCTTATAGTGATCAAGGAATATTGTGTTGCTTCTGCTAGGAATTGTCCTTTGGTTCCTTGTTAGAGTTCCCACCTGCACAAGTTGCCTCTTCATTGCTGAGAGCGGACTAAAAGCATCCCCTTGCTGTTGTCTGCTCAAGTTTTGCTACCAGCTTCAGCATCAGGTCTGCTGCCCTCCTTTTATACCTGCTGGGGAAGATGAATCAGGGTCTGCAGTGGGAAAGACAGTTGACCAGTGTGAGGGTTTAGTCTATATGACAGCATTTGACATATCAAAAAGGAGAGAATAGATCTTGTTTCAGATCAGACTAGATAAACTCTGATTTTGGGAGTAGGTGTGTGAGATCTGCAGAGAGTTGATTATTGAGTTTACTCTGACCAGAATATATTGCATCTGACCTGAATTGGCCCTTGAAAGTGGAAAGTCTGTGCTTGATAATTATGGCTTTATTTTCACTGGCTCTTTCAATAATTGACCTTTAAAACTGCATACTAGTTTTTGATTATAAAGTAGAAAATATTAACCTTAATATTAATACATTGGTGCATTAGGAGGGGCCTAATCACCTTCAAACAGTGACCTATTTTTTCCTTAATCTGTAAAGTATGGGGCACACCTGTATCATCGTAAGCATAAAGTACCGCTACAACAGCACTCACTCCACTTGTCTTGTTTGCTTATGGGGCTAAATAGGACAGGCACCACAACATATTTCTGTGAAAATATTATACGACTCACATAATCAGGAAATATTGAACACTATGGAGCATTTAGTATTTGTTTGAGTTGCTATAGACCTGAATACTTCTGATGCTCAGAAATAAATCTGATGAGGAGAAGAAGAAAAATGCTGGGACAGTGTTGGTGACTGGTACTAAGAGTAAATAAAAGTACAAGCATTCAATACCAAAGATATTCTATCAGCCACTTAGTTATGAACATGCATCTTTCTCTTTGATAAAAGCACTTTTTCTGAAAGGATCAATTAATCATCCAGTAACATGTATTGGAGATTAGGTTTTGTAACTCTACTGAGTTACATGCCCAAAATTTTGGTGCAGAGAGCTGTTAGCAGTTATTTTTATTTCTTAGCAGTGCTTTTACTTGGGAATCAAGATTATTTTTGAACACAAGAGGGGACATAGACCTGCCAATATTTCTCCTCTCTGAAAGACAATGTGTAGTAGATTCATAAAGATACCACTTCTGCCTCACACTGGAGAGCTTCCTGGAAGGGTGACAGGCTCAAAACATGGCAGTTAATTTTCCTCAAAAAAAGGAGGCTTTGGAATTGATTGGCTTGCATGTGGTGTTGCTTTGCGCCCCCCCTCCCCCTTTTTGTTTCCTTTTTTTTTTTATTTTCTTCCCCCCTCCTTCCACCCCCAACAAGAGATGGTTCTGTGGGATAATGAGCCTGGCCAGTTTGGGATCTGAACACAATCTCACTCGCTCTCATGTTGTTTGGCACTTGAACAGGAGTGACAGGCTTTGGTTCCTTTATCAAATAACTCAGTGTATCTATTTTTGTAAGCCGTGTCATTGGCTGAAAAATGCAGGTCCCTCTACAATTATGGGGCATGACCGGGAGCAACAGAGGCAGCCGGGCTTCTCTTGGACTCCTACCAGTTAATTGAAATTCTACTCCAGCCAGTTGAGATGGGAAGTGATATGAAGATGTGGAAAAACCTGAACTGAATTGATTTTCCCTCTCTCTTTTTCCCCTTCTTTTTATTTTTTTTTTTGTTTAAAGAGAAAAGAAAAAGGCAATTGTTTGTGTTTATTAAGAGAGCTTAATACAGGTCCTGAAAGATAGACCACAAAAGAGTGGGGGCTTGCACGTATTGCTAGGTTTGGTTTCTTTTGCATTTTCTAAATTAAGAGAGAGAAAAATATTTGCATACTTTCACCATGTTGACAAGCATCTGTAGCTCAGTGTGCTAAATATAACCAGGGAATATATATATATGTATGTATATATATACACACTATATAAGTACTAGTATTGTGGCATTGTAGAAGATGTTTTTGGTATACCTGCCCAGCAGTGTTTGCCTGGCATGACTTTTCCTTACCTCTAATAATTCTCAAAGAGGTAAGTATTAATCTTACTTTGACTTTAATTGTTTCTTGGTGAACAGATGCTCAGCATTCTTTTGTGTTGAGATTTTTGTTCTTGCGGCCTAGGGCATGATACCGTTGGTAACAGTAAGGCCAAAAATTTGCTTCAGGCTTACCTCGAGCAGCAAAACTTTTTTTCCATTGTGCAAGCACTTGCCATCAGAGATACATGTCCTCTTACTCAGACCCACTCATTTGGATTACCATTTGCTCAGAAGAAATATTTTTCTTCTGACTTTACAAGAACACATATATGCATTTGTTTCAAATTCAGGACTTTGGAATTGGTGCTAGACTGGAGCAGATTTAACAGAAGTGAGAAGAGAGTTGAAAGCTATTTAATACAAGTGCATTAAAGATATTACCTCTATATTTTCACAAATACCATTGTAAACACATGCTGTAATTTTCCAAAATATACAAGCTGCCAAAATATGCTCATCCTTGTGTACCAGATAGGGGTGTGGCAGCACTGGAAAGCATATGGGATAAACTTGTTTTTCTCTTGGAGGAATATGGCATGAGGCATTTGGCCAAAGCTATAAGTTTTCTTCAGCACTAGGACTGGCTATTGGTGTCTTTTTGTGTTGTTGGGTTCTATTGACTGCTGCTGCTATAAATTTGATCCCATGAAGTGATGGCAACCTTTGCTTCTACAAACATTAATGAAAGTTTAAGGTGATTTGACTTGAGCCTTTGTATAAAAATCCTCAATTGTTATAAATGTATATGCCATTATAGGCTTAATCCAGAATGAATGATTTTCCAGCACAATTAGGTAAATCTCCGAGTTATCAGTTCACCTGGCTGATTAAGCTCATTGAAATACCCTCGTGCACTAACTTGGAAATCATTTGACTTTGCTAATATTGAAAAATAAGCATGAAATGGTATAAGCAATAAATAAATATGCCTTAGGCTTTGGCCACAATTTAAGGAGGGAAAAATCTTTGGGAAAAGGCTGGAAGCATGATATTAACTGGGGTTGGTTTGATATTTGGACAAAGAAATCACTGCTCTGAGCTGAGCAGAGAGATAAGCACCTTGACTTGCAATAGATTAAGAGCCCTGCATTGGTTAGAACAAACCATGTTTGAGACTCTCCCCAAGTGCCGCCACGTTTAGATTTAAGATTAACTGCAGCAGAATGGTGGAGCGGCTGTTTGTTTTATGAAACAATCACTAATGACATTAAACAGACGGTGCCCCTTCCAACACGATTGTTCATTTGCGATAAACTGAGAGAAGCCCACAAGAGATTGGAAAAGAAAACTCATAAGTGCTTCATTTTCAGGCTCTTACAATGTCCTATTGGAGGTGACAATTAGTGAAAGAGAAGAAGAATCTAACTCCTAGTGCATTTAGAGTTTTTCTTCTTTTTTTAGAGGGGGATCGACAACGACGACACAAATAATTTGCGAATATTAGCTTTACTCTATCTTTATACCAAGGAACTGCATGGTAATAATATAATGACAAGGTTTTCTGTGCAGATTTTTTCTAATTCT
Organism: Campylorhamphus procurvoides; assembly: GCA_013396655.1. NCBI lineage: Eukaryota > Metazoa > Chordata > Aves > Passeriformes > Dendrocolaptidae > Campylorhamphus > Campylorhamphus procurvoides. Next base: position 1,166,777 of record WBMV01002425.1, read on the forward strand.
CTCCCTCCCCTTGCTTCTGTCTGTGTGAAGCCCACGCTAACAGTATTAAAAAGAGTGTTATCTATTAGTTCAATTAGACATCAGACATTTACTTTCCAATGTATTTGAAGACTGATTTGATTTGGGTCCAATCATTTAAAAATAAGAGAGCAGAGCTGTGTACAGAGCTGTGTACAGATATCTGTAGCTCTGAAGTCTTAATTGCAAATTCAGATAAGGATTAGAAGGGGCTGTATCTCTGTAGACCAAAGGTATTTGCTAATACCTGAGATATAAAAGTGGTTAAATTCAATATTTACCAATTTAGGATTTCCACTTTGGATTTTGATTAAGCTTTTTGGTGGAAAACTGCACGTTATTAAGCTGTGATGAGGGAAAAAGCAACTCTTTCATAAGCCTCGCTTTAACGCTTTATTTCAAATGATTTGTTTTGGATACTCTAATGCTGCTGCAGTACTTCATTTAGAGAAAAAAAGAAATGCAATGAAACAAACAAAAATACCATGCAAGGCCTGTTGTAGCATTAAGCTTTTGTTTTGTACACAAAGAAATATATTAATAAAAAGTGGTTTTAAGTGCTTATTACTGAAATGGTTTGTTTTGAAACACAGGCTTTTTCACAGCAGTTTTTACACTTCATTGTGTACTATGAAAGACACACTAAGTAGAGGTTGTCAGGTTCCCATCTGAAGTAGACTACTGCTGGGGAATGGAGCCATTTATGATGCCACTCAAGCAGGACTAATCTAGAGTAGATCTCTTATAAATAACCAGCCAACAAAAATACCAAATCATTCTCCATTCCTGATTGAAGCAAGCAGAATTGCTGTTTTAAAGAGCAAGAGGTGCTCCTTATGAAGTCATACTGTAAGAATTAGCGAATCACCTGAATATAGTTGCCCATCAAACCTCAGCCTTCCGGAGGAATCAAGGCATCGGTTTCATGTAGACTAGATTTTTGAGAGCAAAGCTTTGTTCTTCAGGCTATCATTTGATAGACAGGTCCTCTATGGTTTTGTTTTCGTGTTATCGACTCTGGCTGTTGTAAATCTCCTGTTGTAAAACTTCACACTGTATGTTCTAACTTGCTGTAAGTGGTCTTTCCACATGGTATAAATGCTGATTTACGAACCCTGCCTTCTCCAGCCAGGATTATTGAGAGCACATCCTCCTAGCATGGAGGGATGGTCTAAAATTGTGTTTTGTGCTTTCAGATGTGTTTTGGCAACATGGTGCTCAGTCTTCCAGACCTTATTTACATGACTAGTGCCTCTTATGAATAATTGAACTTCTTGTGTATTGCTTATGGAGAGGATAAAAGACAAACCATTTCAAAGTCATGTCCTCCCATTAGGAAATAGATTCCTGCTTAAAAGGAAGGATATTCATAATTTTTGGAGGCTGAAGTGACTTTTCTATGTTTATGCTTAGGCATCAGGAGCGCATAATTATTTTAAAAATACTTCTGCATTATTGACATGAAGGACTGGGAGGGTAAGTAGGAGAATACTTTTGGCTCCAAGGATATGCTCAGCAATTTGCTGATTAACTTGCCTCTTGTTTTGAAAACTACCTATTGCTTTAGGGATTCATAAAATGTGAAAGGCACTTACCAATTCAGTGCTGTGAGTCTCCCTGGTACAGAGTGCAGCCAGCATGGACGCTGGTGTCACTAACAGCACACCTTTGCCATGCCAGCATCTACACTCTTTGCTCTTTCAGAGGAAAAATCCTCAGTGAGAATTAATCTCAGGATGAATAACTGCACCCCATACTGTAAGGAGTAAGAGAGGTTCAGTCTTCACCTGGTTTTAAGGCTAGAGTTTTGTCAAGTTTAGTTCTGTTTCCATTGTCTTGGATTTAGGTTTTTTTCAAAACTACAATTGGCTATTAACATAGTCCCCTTTATTAAAGACTCAGGACAGAGATAAAATAATTAGTCACAAAAAATCTTGAAGAGTGAATGTGAAGAAAATGTAAGAAATGGCATCTATAGTATTTCCTGCAATAACACTTATTAGTGATATCTTTGTTCTGGCTGTACTAGATTGAGTATCTGAATTTGTTTCACAAAGATGAACTAACAGTTCTTAAAAATCATTATGTGAGTGAGATATATATGTATATATATACATATGTTTCTAGGACTTTGGATGTTTTCTGCAAGTCTCTAGCATCTAAGCAGTTGTGCATAACTGTAGTTTCGATATTTCCTAATGCATTCCTAAGCCATGTTCGTCAGTGTTCCTGGCAGGTCAATAATAAAGGGAAAATAATAAAAGTGACCTTGCTGGAGTTGTTATGTGATAAAGGTATTTCCTTATTTCATCAGTATCTAGATAAGTTTTGTGCTGGTATAAGTCCATTCTAACTCTATTGAAGCAAATTGTTTTGACTCCAAATTTGGTGATGTAATAAAATTTGGCCCAGTGTAATTCTAAGTATCTATCAAATAAAAACTGTGGACTAGTAATCAGTAAATTCTCATACCTGTATTAATGCATACAAACTCTTGCCTAGTATGCAGAAGGACAGGAAAATAATGTTGATACTGTTACTGAGAAGATAGGACAGTATTTTGAAATGGTGGACAACACCTTTGTGGAAAATGTAGGGGTGGGGTTAAGTAGCAGAGACAAGTTACACCATGTGTCCTTCAAAATATTTGGAATCTACAGTTTTAGATATCTAGCAGTTTTATGATACTTATCTTTTAAGAATGCTTATGACTTAGGGGAAAGAAGAGTGCTAAAGCCAGCATAGTTTCTGACCTAGGTAAAGACTTTGAGCAATGACTGCAAGACAGCAAAGTCTGACACACACAATGATAGTAGGGGGTCATTGCTGAGCTGCTGAAGGATAGAAAAGGAAAATAGAAAGGTGAACGATAGAAAGTTGAATTTTTATGCAATATTATTTTTGTCTGAGTTTAATGTTTGTACAGAACTTCTCTGATCAAATGGCAATGGGTTGCTCAAAATTGTTCCTTAAAGTACAGCCCATCAAAGGTTCCTGTCTTTAGCCTATTTTTAAACTTTTCTTCTTTTTCAGGTACTGTACATATGTATTGTCTGTCTATGTTATGCCTGTTGTCCTACTGCAGTTTTGTTGTATACAAAATACCTTAGTGTCCATGGCTCTGTCCCATGTTTACAGTTTTAGCATAAGAGTAAGCAACAATTTGTCTGTCTCATCTCCATCGCCAGAATGTGCTCTCTTTTGTGTTGGACAGCATCACGGATACTGTTTGTCTGGCTGTTGCTTGTCTCAATACAGTCAGTAAGATACAACTGAGTGTCATCATTATGATAGCACTTCATATAATATGCTGAATCGGAATGATAATACCTCATGGCATGGCTTGTATTTTACCTGTTAGTTTGCAATGTCTCTTATGACTGCTTGAAATAAATGAAAAAATATGCAAAGGCCAGTCTCTTCAATGGCACAAAAAATAAAGATACAAAAGGCAGAATGCTTGTGTTAAGGTCATATTTAAAAAGGAAAACAAAGAAAAACAAACAAACCAAATAACACAAACCCCTTTGAAGTAAGGGAATAATCTTTTGACGTCAGAAAACTCCAATGAGAGTTGCATGAATAGTGTGTAGGATTTTGACCTTTACAATATAGTCAAAGAACATCTAGTACTTGCATTTACTATTCAGATCTATGGCCAAAAAGTCTTTAAATATTCCAGATTGGAAGGTGGCAACTCATTATACTTCAGGCTGACTTGGGACAGAAATTTGAGTTATTTTCCCTAATTGTGTGTATCTTGCCTTTGCGGTGGAAGTAACTTGAGTCCAGCTTTCAGATTTGAGCCTAGCTTTTAACGTGGCCTTAAAGCTGTATCATTTGACTTGGACAAGATGACAGTATCACAAGACCTGCTAGTGTTTGGCATCTTTGAAAAGCTGATGCATCGCTTCCAAAATTGAGGAGTCAGAAATTACGCCATGTAATTCATGAAGACTTTGCTGTTAAAGATAAGTGCTGATATTACTCCACCAGAATATTAGTATTTCTTGTGTTTCTCCAGGTAACAGTTATTCTGAACTAACCACAGCACATTTACCAATCTTTCACAATGTTAGCAACAGTCTGTTAACTGGTGTTTGGTATTTAAGTCTTTCTTGCCAAAGTTTCAATCTCCAAGGCTGAGAAATAGATCTGGTTTTCAATAGGAACGAGGCAGAGTGGTAAGCATTTAAAAAAGGTAGATGGGGTTCAGCTACTTGCATTTCTAACAAAGTTTTTATCTTCTTGAGATTTATTTGGGGAAAACGGCTGAATTGCTTTCTAAATGGATGTTTCTAGTGCTTATAGAGAAAAGGTAGTTTGAGGTGCAGAACCATTCTAAAATACTTGCTCTGCATCTGTCTTATATTGAAAGTACCACTTTCAGCAGCTGCATCTTTTCAGAGCTAAGTGAAACTGCCTAAAATACTTCAGTGGTGTAAGAGTCCCTGATAAGCCCTTCTAACTTAGAGCATTCAGGTGGTGCCCCAGAATCTCTCATTTACTGGTGTCTGTAGGCAATATTCCTACATTAGCTTGCTGGGAACATATGAAACACACGTTAAGCATCCTTCAGACTCAGCATCTATCAGTAGAATTGCTTTACCTTGGACTACTGTACATAGCTATAGGTAAACAGAGAGGAATGTGGTGAGAGAGTACACAGAAGAAGGATTTATATGAGGAAAAGTTGCATCTGCTTTGTTCAATGAACAAAAGAAAATAACACTTTGAAAGTCTGCAAGTATTAGTGTGTTATTATCACATCCTACTTTCTGCAGGCAAAAAAAAAAAAAGGAAGTTTAAAGGACAAAAAGAACTTTTCTGCGAGGGAGAAATCCTCTCTCTACTATCTACGTATTTAGCATATATGATGTGGTTTGTGTGCTACAAGTACCACTGCTATTTTGTCTGTCTGGCGCGTGATGCGTTTGCCAGATTAGAAACGTTAGTGCCCTCTATTGTTCATCAGAGAACTGCAAATATTTTTACAGATTATGATCCTTATTATTGTTTTTGGTCTCAAACAGATTTTAACAAAACCCATGCATGGTATAAAAGCACATTTCTGTAAACTAAACTGCTTCATCAAGAACAGTGCATATGGTTTCTTTCATTGTATCAACATTCTGCTACAACTTTTTCTGCTTTATGAAATGCAGTAAAATAAATTATAACCCTCACTGAGGGAAAATGTCATGAAGTACCTATAGAAAGAGATATTCTTTTTCTTCACATATTTGTGGACAAGTTCACTTCTTTCTGTGTGTATTTTTTTAGTAGCAAAGATATTTTTAATCAAACCATTCTCAAGTGTCTCAAAGGAAAGTGTTTTGAAAGAAATATTGCCTCTTTTTTCCCCCCTCAAATACATGTTTATTTCAAGAAACTGAACTTTTATTATTTTTATAGGCTAGGAGAAATGCAAGAGAGTGCAACTTTTCGTAAGAACAATAGAAAAATAACGTGGCCAAGCTGTGGGTCCTTTTTTTTTTTTACTACTTTAACGTGAACTGCAAGAATGACAACTTCATTCAAGCAGATCATTTGGAATTACATTAAACAGCTGCTATTAAACAGCTGACAACAAAGGAGACCATTTTGATCTCGACAGCAGAGAGATTCAAGCAGCATGCTCCCTCAGTGATGTTATGAAGAACACATTGTGCTCTTGTATACCAACACGCAGTGTACTCCCCACTGTGCTTGTTGCCAAACACCGTTTTTTCAAATCACTTTGTATTCAGTCAGGGATCCGGGAAGTCCAAATCCAGCCAGACAAATGCAGAACAGCTTAGTTGAAGCAGCTTTAACAGGTGCCGTCAGCACAGACTTGCCGAACCAGACAGACAACGCAAACAACTATGGAGTGGTGGTCAACAGGGTGTGGATTTGCCCCATTGCACATGATGGCACAGGGTACTAAATAGCTTTGTTACCACAGAGGCTGGTTTATGGCACTTTGGTAACGGGGAGGGAAAGTGACAAGGAAAATACGTGGTCACTCCTTACAGACAGAGCCTGCTAGACTTTTATGCTCACATTAATTTGTTCTTCTCAGTCGTGCCAGACGCCGAGTGGACCAGAATAAAATGAGCATACCTGTAAAGGGATAAATAGAATGAATGAAGGATTGATTTAAGAGGGTGCTTCCCGTGCTTGAGATAGTTGACTGAAGGATGAGGAATAAAATAAAGAGTAGAGATAATTGGATGGGTTCTTGTCTTACACTGTCCTTGTCTTTCAGGGTGCGAGAGGCATCCCTTCATTATATCACTGTAATCTGCCGTCGCTTGTAATATGCCACATGTGTTGCCCAATAAGTTGTGTTACCCATTCCCAGTGTGTAGCTGTCCTGCACTTTTTCTGCTGTTTCAGCCATAACCTTGACCCACTCCATGCTGCCAACCTTCTTCTGTAGGTGTGGATTCTTTTTCAGGTGGTATAACAGTGATAGAAAATAGGTTAAAATATTTAAAGCAATTGTATATTTTACTATTTTCTTTGTAAGGATTTTGCGTAGTGGTCTCAGAATAACGTAAAGTGACATAGTTGATCAGAGGACTAAAATACATTTTATTGCCTTCTAGCGAAAGAGAGAAATTCCCAGCAAATGACTTGGTAAATGTTCAGATTTTAATTTCAAATTGAAACATAATATTTACAGTGTGGGAGAAATATGGAACTTTACTCCTCTGAGAAATTTTGCAAAGCATTAAACTAAATTTTTATGTTAGGCCCTTAGTTTTCGTTTTATATCTGTATTTACATCAATAGTCCTACTCACTTTCACAGAAATTATGTGAAAGAGGATGTGAAAAGTTGTCAGATGGGGCTCTGGTCACAGGACCATTTTTCAGGCTTGTTTTAAAGAATAGTATTGGTAAGGACAAAAATTATAAGTTATGTATTAAATTATGCTTAGCTGGGCCAGAAACTGTTGACTTTGTTTTCTTGTAAGAAAAACTCTACCTTCATTGTTGTTGTTACTCTAATGATGGGTAAAAAGAGGAAGGTGGCCTGCACAGACATGTTTAAAAATGAATGATTATAAGGGGTGCTTGTCCTCTGTCCTTTGTCACATGGAATAAAGAATAGTGAATTGTGTTCCTGTTGGGTGTGTGCACTTCCACTGTAGAAGAAATTTCTTGAGTTTGAGTTTAAATTGGATTGTAGTGATTATGAAGCTTAACTGTATATCATGAGTAAAAAAATCCTTGCGTGGAAGCTTTTGTACTTCACTTTATGCAGAATAATTCAAGCTACATCATATATGAGTTATCTCAATGGTGAATGCTTTCTCTCGTTTCATCATATGTCTAACCTGCATTTGTCTGAAGAACTCGCTGGCCTGAAAACCTTTGTCATACATGTAATTTGTGAATTCTCATCAAATCAGCTTTCTCTTTGCTAAGCTAAATTCTTACAATAGTGAAGTTATTCCTAGTACTCTGCTGTTTATGATGAAGTGACATTTCGCTGTACTTGAAATGCCAGAATAGAAAGTATTTTCAAATAAATAAACAAAATACACTCCAAACCCCCTCTATCTCAAATTTTAAAGCAATCACTGCAATTGGACTTGGACTTTTAATGCTGCAATTCCTTTTAATTACCTGTGTTGTGTTGAAGTATTGTACATATGGGGAAATTTCTCTCAGGTGCAACAACGAATTAAACCAGTTTTCCAGGGTAGAAGTGTGGCTTGCTGATCATTGTATGTTTGTGGAACTGAGTGTTGTCCTTACAAGCAGTGGTTCTTGGCTGGTATCAGGCACACAGTTCTCTTGGGCTCAGCCTCCCTGGGGAAGGCTGTGCCTCCTTCCAGCTCAAGACAGTGGAGGATACAGGAGTTTTGCTCTTGATCTTTGCAGAAAGCCAACTAGGTATTTCTCATTTAGTTTTGACTTCTTTCCTGCTGAGTCCAAAATGTCTCTTTCTGAGGTGCACTACATTTAGTGAAACACAAGTCTGCGTTGACATGAAAAGGAAGTCAAGCATTAGGCTTTCACATTTACAAAGGTCTATGTGCATGTTATGTCCAGCATCGTGCAATATCATGTACAATTTTTCTTAACCAGTAAGGAAAAATGCTGTAGAGATGGCATAAAAACTCTGGCAATAATAAAGTAAAATGCAAAATTATCTAAAAGAGGTCAGGCTGAAAAAGTAACTTTAAAGCAGCCTTGTTTCTTTACATGCTCTCGTATTGGCTTAAAGTAATTTGTCTTTAACTGATACATATTCTTCTCAACACATAGCTCAGTGTTAAGGAGCTGACACTCAATGGCAAGCCACAAGAAGGCTGAAAAGGCAATATCATGAATAGTGAACTCTCTCTTGGTTTCCTTGACACCTGCATAGTGCATACTGCCAACTATGATAAATGGAGCAGAAATATAGACACTTACTAAAAAGACGGAGCAGAAGTTAAAGGCTGGAGCGAGAGACATAGAAAGATGTATGCTTGATCTCACTTGGAAAGAGAAACAAATGGGTAGGGGAGCAAGTGAAGTTGAATGACATCTTGAAGACAGGAAAGGACTGAGGCTGAAGTGGCAGGAGGCCAGCAAGAAGAGCAGATGGGAGGTGGGACAAGTTTATTATCAAAGAGGCCATTGGATGGTAACAGTGCACATACTGCTAGAGAAACAGATGAGGTGAGCTGATCATTTTTCTGAATTCTGTCTGAACATGTCTCTTATTTGGATTCCTCATTTCTTGAACTTTTTGGGAAACTTCCCTGGCAGATGGAAGAAAACTGTGCCATGTGACGCTCAGAAAAGCGATCATCAAAAAGACAGCAGAGCAGGATGGGGGAGTTGAACTGTGTTTCAGAATATTTGAAGTTGTGTTCCAGAATATTTTTGTAAACAGGAAATAATTGTGTTTGAAATACTAAACTGTTGCCCCTGGAAGAGCAAAGTAATATTAGAGAAGCATATTTTGATAAAGCTGAATTGGCCAGAAAAGTTCTTCCGTTACTGTAGGAATTGGTCAAAATGTACCATGTTGTTTGGCTTGATAGTGGCCACTATTGTCTTACAAATCCTGTGCAAGTTGACAGATGAGGGAGTCTGACCTGATGTGGGGAAAAAAACCAACAAACCAGCTGACCTTGTAAATGCCCCAAAGAGCAGAAGAAATGATGTTTTGCCTGCAGGGCTCATTAATTAGTTGAATTTCTCATCTAATCCTTCTGGGTCAGCTGTGTTGCTTAGTCTACTCCAGAAGGGACAGGCTTATAGAAACCATCATGACAGGTATCTTCAAGAGGCAATACACAGGCATAAACTATGTACACATTTAGCAAGGTGTATTCTGCAACTTCGGTCCTTGCATGTTAATGAGGGGGCAGAGGAGGGTTATTTTCATTTGGATAGTTACAGTAAGCCTTTTAGATGATCTGATTTGAGATTAAAGCAAATCTTGGACCAATCTGTGGAAAAATATCTTCCTTGATTTCTTTTCTGCTTAGCTATTCAGCTACTGCATCTCTCTTCTATCTGTACTAATTGTCGTTTTCATAAATCAACAAAAACAAGTAGTTCCAACAGTGTATAGCATGTGATACCTCACAGCATCTCTAACACTACAGTCTAGAAAAATGTTTTAAAATATTGACATGTTAGTAGCAGTTATTTAATTTTGTTCTGTTTTATTTTTATCATATCAAGTTTAAGGACTAAATTTTGCTTGGCACTGCACCATATGGATACCCCTTATATGAAATTTGTTCATATGCCTGCACAGTTGATGGTAAAAGTGATCTGTCACCTTAACAGCATTTGAGGGATCTCCAATGCTTTAGGAGGTGTGATACCAGGACAATGCTAGTTTCATACCTTCTTGGCAATAAAGCCATTCTTGGTGCTAAGGATAATAAAAGTTGGCTGTTCTCTTAGTAGCACTTGAAGAGGCGGAATGTGTTCTTTCTGCAGCTTCTTTGCTCCATTGTTGCAAAGACAACAATGACAGAAGCTTTTGATGTATCAGTATTAGTAAAATTTAAAACAATGGGCTGCAATGGATTTCCTTTGAATCCAAGTAAGTGCTCTGCATTCCTCACTGTCTCTGCGCTTAACTGCCTTGTTTTTTGGCAATAATAATATCATTTTATGTTAACGTGATGATACTCATGCCTGTAAATCTTCAAAACTGTGTGAGTGAGAAAAAGAGAGAGAATCACTACTCCTTGCAACCACCTCTAGGGAAAAATTCAGCATTTGTTCAGCAGCAAAGAATAACCTTACCTGGAAGTTCAGGACAATTAAAATATAAGCTAGCAATTTAAAATTCGGTATGCAATGGAAAAAGTATATTGTGCTTTAGGATATACTAATTGGGACAACAAGATGGACACACTCCCACCTCCCTCTCCATGCTTGCTACTCCACATTACTTCTGTGCATACAAATAAACATGTGGATAACTCCCTTCACAACGAAGTTTCTCCTACTCTAGGTTGAGTGCATAGGCCTGTTTTGTTACACTGAACATTTAAGGGCAAGGGAGAGGGCCAAGAAGACAGATCCAGTATGTACACACACACACACACACACACACACATATATATATCACAGAAAGCTAGAGTAGAGCCAAAGTGTCTACAGAACCATGTCACTGTAATTTTTTTCCTTGCTGTTTAAAGCCCTAGCATGTATTATTTCTGGCTTAAGTCCTGTCATAACACAAGTTTGATCTGGAGGTTTCAGCTTGTGAAGGTTTTTTGGTGTAATTTCTAACTTTTAAATGAAACGATATTAATTTTGAAGGAATTAGCTGGAAATTTCCTCATAGTGCAATGAAATGGCATGAGTTAGCCAGCCTAGGCGCTAAAGGTTGTCTAATGAAAACTAGGGTGATATGAAATTTCCCCGATAAAAGGATCTATAGATTTCATTTCTCTATTAAATACCAACCTAAAAGGGACAGCGGGAGTCACAAATGGTTGGTTAGATATTATCTACTTTTACATTCCGGGGACACTCCTCTGCGATCCAAACAAAGCCTGAAAATGTGGAGGGTTGGGACTATTTTCTTCCTCAAGGCTGGCAAGCTCCTTAAAAGTCTCGATCGCTTTTTCTTGTATTTTATTGTTATTCTCTTATGCGGCTCCTTTTCGGATGCCGTGCGAGGGTGTCAGGCTGTGGCGTGGCCAGGTGTTTGTGTGCCCGCCATCCCCCCAGGGCTGGGGGCAGGGAGGGGGGTACACCGGGAGGTGCTGAGTGCTGAATGTTAAGCTCGTTCCTTTGTATGGCTTAGAAATCTCTGTTGTCCGGAATTGTACAGATAAGGCAGACCCATTTGCTTCATTGTCAGGCAATGTAGCTGAATAGAAATGCAAATGTGACATAAGGGGACTGCGCTGGGGAGGCGGTTGCTGTTCCCTCCTATAACAGTGCTCCTGGCTGTTGGAAAATTCCTGCAGAATCCAAAGGGGGTGTGTGTATATTTATTTTTTTAAATTTTTTTTTTAATAATTAGCTACAGGTTCTAGGGAAGATTCTCCCAAAGAAAATGTGTCTCTCTTGCAGATGCTTTTATTTTTATGCAGTGGAACGGCTCGGTTTTAACTCCCTTATCAAGAGCTGCATGCACTGCCCAGACTAAATTGGGAGCATCTCCACACTGTTTGACAAATAGATTTTTTGTAAACTGATTTAGCCTTTTCATTGTTTGCATTTCATTATATAGCAGACTTCATGTCACAAAATCGGTATTCATTCAAAATAGAGAATTTAGAGATAGGACTGTAGCCAGATAAAAAAATATTGCACAGCTCAGGTCTATTAACCATAGAATAATAGCAAGTCAGTGATCCAAGGGGTAGTTCTTCTGCAGGGAAGGGCTAACATAACTGAGGTCAGGAGTCAGACCTCAGGACTTCAAATGTGGCTGTCACCAGATTTACAAGTAAATCTACTGGGAAAACAGGGAAAATGAAGGGACCTTGCAGGATAAGGAAAGAGAAGGGCAGCCCAGCTCTTTCATCTTAAATCTCAGGCTTCTCAGTGGATGAAGAATAAAAGTCTGATTTGCTTAAGTGCTTCACTTTATTCAAAAACTCTGAGTAGCATCTTCCAAAGCATGATTCAAGGATTTAACTCAATCAGGTTTAGAGAATTTATTTAGAAAAATAATTTTAAAGGAGAGCTGATTCTTGTTTTTCTGCCAAATTCATTATTGAATAACAGACCGTTAGCATTCTGAAAATATGTCTACCAAATGCAAACAGTGCTAAAGAATACAGATATGGCCTTTAATAAAGCTGGAGAAGTTTATGTTAATGCCTTGGGAGCAGATAATCTGAAGTTAGGGTGAACAGGTCAGTAGGAAGACTGAGTTGCAACCTTTCCTTTTGATATTTTATTTCTAAAAGCCTTTCCAAATTTTTAAAGCCTATTTTTTCTTGACAATATTAGAGAAATTCATATCCGTCTCTTGTGGTGAACAGTAACAGTGTAATGGTTGCATGCAGAAATTGCTTTAGATTTTCTTAATATAACAGCTCCCTGGCATCATCCTCATGCCAGGGAGCTGTTATACATCCTCATACTTCAGCTGCTTTGGACATAGTCCTGGATGGGTTCAAGGCAGGTAACAGCAAGGATGTTCCCTAGGAAATCAGTAATTCATTGGGTAGTATTGTTTGAACTCATGCTCAGATAAGTCGTAACCATATTATTCTGGGTTACCTGGTCAGTAAAGATACTGTGTTACGGTGCTAGTATTAGATTTATTTCCTAGATGCACAGGAACGGATATCCTTTCAGGAATTAGGTAATCACGATCTGTTATACAATGTTAAAGCATTGTAGCTAAGAAGGAATCTGTTCTGCAATGCTAAAGTGTTGGGCGGGGTGCTATTCCAGGTAATACGCGTTTGTTTGAGAAAGGAATGTAAAATCTGGCTCTCAGGTGAGTCAAGTATGTAACACACTGTAACTCGGTGTGCTTTCAAATCAGCTCACTTGGAAGCTCTGTAAGCACAGAAGTGGGGACTTTGGAGGAACAAAATTAATAAGGTGGCTTCTAGCTAGAACAAAAGATGGAGACATTCACTTCTGCATACATGTGTTGGTTCAGCTTACTTTTTTGCCGCTTGTTTTTGACTGTAAAGCTATGGAGATAACCACAGCCTATAATATAATACATATACGTGTTGTTTGTGTAGGTACAGGTGCACACACACACAGACACACACACACACATCTACAGTAATTGAACCAAATTGTTTGTGATACAAGTATCAGAAGTGCAGTAAGTCTAAAGGCTGTACTTTCTGGATCAATTCACACCTTGAATGAGTGCTTTAGCCGGGAAATATTGACTGGATCTGCTTAAAAGTTATACTGCTATTTTATTGCTTTATTCAGCATGCTTGAATCAAATAATTATAATTCTTACTTTTCCTTTTTTATCTGTGAAAGACAGAAATTTGTTGTAGGGAAGTTAAGCTCAATTTCTGAAAATGTAGCACCTGAAATGGTGGCAGAGCTGGTAGGAGGAAGAAAATCTGACCTAGTATGAGAACTCAGATTTGCATGTTTCTTAAAAAGAAATTAAAATATAAATTCAAATTTACAAGTAAATTAATTAGGCTGAAAGAGCATGTGTGTAATGTTTACACCTCAACCATTATACATGGAGCTCAAATCTATTGATTTGAGATAGAATAATTGAATAGGGCTAACTGTCTGGTCAATAGGAGTGAAGCTGCTATAGGAGAGAAACAGAGTTGATAATAGAAGGCTTCAGCTGCAGAAGGATGTTGTGATTTTATGCTGTCATTTGATCATATTTACTAATACAGCCAGAAAAAAAAAGTTTTAATTGTAATAACATAGCACGGGCATTTTTGTTAACGTGTGATTCTTATGTATTGTATTAATGATGTTAATTTGATTCTGTTACATGTTAAGAGTACAGGTCTACTAGAGATAGCAGGACTCGCACTAGCATTGGTGTATGCTGACATACTCTTGATGGGTTTTCTAAATGTTCCACCCATTGCTCAGGGGAAATGAATACAGCAGTGGTGGACAGCACTCAGTGCAGCTGATACATTCTGTAAAGCCTTCCTGTAAGATCATCAGGTCTTTGACTTTCAGAGGGATGGAGCTGAAGGACCTGGGAAAAGAGCAATTGGTGGTGAATTCCACTTTTCTTTTGAATTGCTGGAACCATACAGTTACCATCTGGGAGCTGTATATCCATGAAAACCTTTAAGTCTCTTCATATTAATGGTTGGGGAAAAGTACAAGAGGTTCTAAATGTCTTCCTGTGCATGCAAGTGTGTGCCCAAGAAATCATTTGACCTGGAGTCTAATTATGCCTCTAAATAAAATTTACATTATTAAGAGCTCAGTCAGTCAGCTGATATAGGCATTTAAAAGAAGGCATGCATACAGAAAGAAAAATTAGAAATCTGTTAACTACAGGGACAGATCTCAGTGGCCTTCATGGAAGTCTTACCTGTTTTAGATTTGGATGTCTAGCGGTGAGTCCAGGATAGCTAGTACCTTTTGGTGAGGAAAGATTTGTTTACTCTTGAGCATTTGAACTCAGCCTTTGTTACTGGTTTCTTCTGACTGTTTCAGAGCTGTTAATTTCCCATGGTGAAAGCTCTGATTCACCAGCACAGTCAGGTTATCCTGAGCTGAGGACATTTCACCAGTCTAATTTTTTTCCAGTATTAATTCTGTGCCAAATTCTTGCTCCCCAGGTCAGTGAAATGTTAGAAGATAAAGAATCTCACCTTGATCTTGGCGAGAACACTTATATACTTCTATATTACACTGAATTCTTCCTTAGTAGTTATGGATAATAGGACACCCATTTGGAAAGTCACTTTTCAGGTTTTCAGTGTTTAAAATAGATGCTTTCCTGATGTTGGTATTTATTGTAGCTAAACTGTGAGTATTGAATTTAGTGTTCCTTTCACCTTTAAAAAGTGCAACCCCTTTAATCTATTGTTTTAAAAAGTATGCATTAGGTGTCAGACAACATAAAGACAGCATGTGGAGATAACCCTGATGTAAGTGATGGTTCCAGTCATCTAGTGTATGGATAGAAGATTTGCAAGGCTATGTTACTTGGCAGTTCAACATGATCTGGCTGTTTGTTAATCAGAAAACATGAGAAGAACAAAGGAGGGAGAAGAAAAATGTTGAAAGAAGTGTTGTATAGCTAGAAGATGTACAGTGGGACGAGTAACGCAGGAGTAGGATTGGATAAAGCAGAGTCATGGAAACAATGAGCTGTAAGAGGGCAAAATTTGTTTCGCTTTGTTTCATGTGACTTGAGTTTGTGGGTAAAGGGGATAACATTTTGTATTCAGGCAGAGAGCATGTTCTGTAAATCTCTTCAGTTACCCGTTCCCTGGGTGTCGCAATAGATTAAGTCGCTGTGTGATGATATGACACCGCCATCACTCGTCTTCCTGGGATATTGCTGGAGGCAACAACAAACCTGTGTCTTTGGCACATGTGAAGGAATTTAGTGCTTGAGGGGTTAAATTACACAGGCTCCCCTGTGGATCAGCTTATGCTTGGACAGTAATAATAGCAATAACATTAATAATAAAAATGCCAGAGTGAAGGGAGTGGAGGGGGAGCAGGGGGAGAAGAAGGAAGAAGAGTGATGGAAGATGGGCTGGGACGGTCGGGGGTGAGGGGAAGGCAGGCTGGAGAATGCGTTTTGTACAGCAGGTGTACCAGCTCCATGTCAGATGTCGTAGGAGCCTCTGCGACATGGACATGCACAAATAGATGTTACAAAAGCTTTGAGGATGGTTGGTGGCTCTGTGTGTGTCTGCGCTCTCGCTTCAAGCCATGATATCCTAGGGCAGTGTAACAAGCAATTCATGTCAGCTCATAGTAAAGATTATTGGTGTTTTCACTGGGGAAATATTTACGCTCCATCCTCTTCTTCTATTTTTAGAACTTTGAGCTTGTAGTAGGTAGAAGGGCTGGTGGGGGAGTGGGAAGAGACCCATGGAGGGACAGGTCTCATCCCTCAATTAGATGGAGCTAAACTCTTAATCTTGCTTAGGAATAGCTGCTGATGCTAAGTTTTCTTCTTTCCCTTCTGGTTTAGTGGGATATTACATTTCACTGCAGTATAGGTGATAGTATGGGATGTCAACCAGAATGTTTTGGTTTTAACAGAAAGCATAAACGCATTTTAAGGAAGGTATTTTTACATAGGTGAGGCCTCCAAAACACCCCAAAAGGTAATATAAATGCAGAATAAAGTGAATTTTTTGTTGTTTTTTTTTTT